>PYAF01002335.1:286911-329643 GCA_007407185.1 Glycine tomentella | reverse complement strand
ATCAATATATTCAAAATTAAAATATTATTAAAAAATTAAATTTCGAGCCTAAATATTATTAAAAAATCAAAACTACATGAATAATCAATATTTTCAAAATTTAAATTACACAATACTAAATAAAAAAAAAATCAAATAGAAATAGTAGTGAAAAAAATAAAACTAACACTACGTATCCTCTAACCTAATTTTTAAATCTTGAATCTAAATATCATTTAAAAACTATTTAACTACATAGAGTATATTCAAAATTTAAACAATAAAATGCTAAATTACAAAAAATTAAAACATAAAAAGTATTAAAAAAATATAACCAAATAATATCACAAAAGTGAGCTGTCACAGTTTTAATATTTAACAAACTAAAACTATATAAATAAAAAATATATTTACAAATTAATATACATATTACTTAATTACAAAAAAATAAAAAATAAACTAACATGAAAGAGGGAGCTGTGAACGGAGGGAGGGAGTGCAGAAAATTGAAGGAGTGGGTCATTGGTGACAATCCGTTTATAGTGGGCCAAGGCAACCACAGTGGCACATTTTCCGCTATTGGTGCCAGCGAATTTCACTCCCTGTCAGCGCTTCCTACCCAGCCAATCACAGAATGCCAACTAAGCATACGTAAATCGCTTATGAGACCAGCGATTTTGATCACGTGGCAGTTTGAAAAATTGATTTCAAAGCGTGGCATTTAGGGAAATTTTTTTTACAAACGTGGCACTTTGACTGTTGTTCCAGAACCTTAACAGTCCCATCTCTCATCTTAAACTTAACAACTCCAATACCTTCTACTTGACAGGTTTGGTTATTTTCCATCATCACCTTTCCACCATTAACAGACCTAAAACAGATTAACCAGTCCTTTTCAGGTGTCATATGGTAGGTACTATCAGAATCCATCACCCACTCCTTCTCACAAGAAGCATCAAACACAGCTAGGACTTCACTATCCTCAAAGCCACTAGTCATGTTAGCATAATTTGTCCTATTCCCATTATTTTGATCTTTTCCTTTTTCTGGACAATATTTCCTAATGTGTCCATCCTTATGACACAACCAGCAAGTCACCTTTCCCTTAACAGGTGGCTTAAACTTATTTTCGGTATTTTTTTTTCCTTTTTCTTTTCCTTGAAACTGACTCCTTTTACTAAACTTCTTTTTAATAAATAGTCCTTCTGCATTGACCTTCTTATTCACTACCATTTCTAGTTCTTTAGACTTTAAGGCTCCTATTACATCTTTTAATGACAGAGATTCTCTTCCATACTTAATAGCAGATTTCACATCCTTATAGGAATCAGGCAAAGCATTAAGAAGAATAATAGCTTGGTTTTCATCAGTAATCTTTTCATCAGTAATCTTTTCATCAATATTAGCAAGACTAATAGTTATTCTCTTAAACTCATCCAAATTATCATCCAAAGATTTACTAGATTCCATTCTGAAACCAAACAGTTTTTCTTTTAGATATATTTTGTTTGAGAGAGATTTAGTCATATATAATGATTCTAATTTTAACCAAATACCAGCAATAGTAATTTCATCATTAACTTGTCTAAGAACATTATCACTCAAATGCAGAATTAACAGACTATATGCTGTTTCAAGAATGTCATTTTTATCAGTTTCAGATAAGGATGAGGGTAAGTCTTTCTCACCACCAAGTGCTTTAGAGCACTTTTGATGTACCAGAACAGCCCTCATCTTCTTGCGCCACATGTTGAAGTCTCCTTTCCCGTCAAACCTCTCCACCTCCACTATGGCTGAACCCATTCTTGAGTGTTCGAGGGTCTGAGATAGACCTTAGCACCAAAGCCTGAAATACACAAAGAAGGCAGCAACACAAGAACCAACCAAAGCTCTTGATACCACTTGTTAGAGTTTTTCAAGCGCAAAATCATAAACCGAAAATTAACGCGGAAGCAGAAAAATTAAGAGAAACAAAAACACACAGATTTTACTTGGTTCAGCAACTAGGATAAATCCTTGTTACCTACATCCAAGGGCAAAGAACCGTAGACCCCTTTATTACTCACACCAATATTACAAGAATATTACAACAGTATTCCTCTTGCTTACACAGCCAAGGTTACAACAAGAACATGACAATAATATCACAGGTAAATAGAAAACAAGATTTACAGGGTACAAAAGAGAACCACTCTTTATCAATGTCAAGAACAGACATTTACCCAACCTTCTACTCTTCTCTCAACCAGTTCCTTACAGAGAAAAGCCTCAAGAACACAAACCGGACCAAACCCGAGAGAGAAAGAACCATACCTGCAACACCAAACAGCAAGAACGAAGAACACAAGGAACACACACACTGCTACATCAGCACTCTAACTCAAACAGCAACCAAAACTCAAGGTTTATGCAGAAAAACGCAAACCCTAGCAGAGCTAGGTTAAAGAGAAAACAAGAGAGATGAAAAGAATAGCAAAGTGAAGCTTCTGGAGTCACTCCCAAATTTTGGAAGCGTAAAAAACAAATAAGAAAGTGCAGCTGCTGAGTGGAATTAAAAAACCTTATATATGCTAGGTTAGAAAGTGAAACTCACTATTTCACTAAAGGAGCAACAGCACAATGGCTTTTGGGCTTCACATGCAGGCCCATCAGGAAGGAAAGTATAAACCATACAAAAATGTGTTAACCCACAAGTCCACTGGCAGTAAAAAATGTGAATGTTCTTTTAGATGGAGACTTGTACTTTGTGGATTTTTTAAGTATCTAAAATACTGTTAGATCATATATATGTTAGCCGTTTAAGTAGTGATGGAAAATCTTTGCTAGATGCAATGACAAAAAATATGATCAATCCTAGTCAAATTTTATTGTCAATCAAATGTCAAGAGGACAATATGAGCACCATCAAAATCATATATATGATGTACGAAAAAATATCATTGTCAACAAAGGAGTTTGAAAACTTAAATGTAACATCTAATTAAGTTATAAAATGCGATGAATACGTCTGCTAGTGTCAATGAATTTCCTAACAAGTTGCATGAATATATCATTCGACCTGTTAATGTCAGATCAAATAGAAATCGCGGTTACCAGAAAATTGCAACTGTTAGATAAGAGTGAGGAAGTTTTAGTTATAATTTGTGATTATTTGATTTGTTAATTTTAGTAACGTCGCATTTAATATGCTCAACTACTTGACACAAAAGAACATTTGGTTGAACTAATCAATTTTTTGTATGTTAATAATGAATCAGTAACAAGTCATGATTAGTAGATGTTCATTCCTAATGAGTTATGTTATTATTGATTGTTATATTGTTATATTGATTCACTTATTCTGAGAGTAAAGTTGAACATTTTTTTCGTTTAGGAGTAGACTCTCATCTACTGCACAATAACATGACTGATGAGTTATTACTATGTACACGATTCACATCTCAATCAATAAAGAACATACTTAAACCAAAGCAAATTCCTAAATTCATTCAAAGAATATACTTCGGATATAAGATAATTCCCGATCAAGTTAAACTTGAATTTGTTTATCTTGTGTTTATTTAGACCAACGAGATAGCGCTTGGTGTCTATTTTCCTAAACGAATTTACTTATTTGAGTGAACTCTACAATAATTCGGATCCCAACATCAACATGTCACTCAAAAGTTGGATAATATGTTGTTTAAAATCTATTAAAAATGGATAATTTATTAATGTGGGAGATAATGGTCCCACTTTTATTCTGCAACGTTCATATAAAAATAAGGAATAAACAAAACAACATTTTTTCAAAGAAGAAGGTTGAGGGGATTTTGCAGTCAAAAGCAGGATTCTTTGATTTTTTTTTTTTTTTTTGAGAAATACTATATACACCGGGAAACAGCCGAATAAGGTACCGATCCACTTAAAAGTCGACACCTGTCAATTAAATAAATTATAAATATTAATTGATTAACTGGTTTTAACTTTTTAAATATTTTCTCTTATTCCAAATCTATCCTTACATTCACTCAGATTCTCAGCCCCTATGCACCTCTGGTTAACCAAGCTTATAAACATTCTGTCTCACAGTAACTTACACTATGTTTTGTTCACAAAAGAAAATAGAAAAAAAAAGAGACAAAAATAAGATGATTTTTTTAGATGTTTGATTAAAGAAAATGTGGAAGAAAAGAAAAAAAAATATTTACAAAAGTCATAAATGCCCTTATATAAAATTATTTGCAAACATAGTTAATATAACTAAAAATTACGTAATTTATATAATGTAACACTTATAAAAAAAATATTTTATATACAAATTCTCCAATTTATAAAAATATTCTGAATTTTGCGTCAGTTTATCTTTAGGTTTGATAAAATAGTTTTACTTTAAAACCATTAAATAATATTAAAATATGCATTAAATTACTTTTTATTACAACATTTACATTGATATATACAAGTAAATTTCATTTTAAATAGTAGTATATAAGTTCCACAAATGTATTTACTATTCGGGTATTTATGTAACGCATATAACTATAATATATATACTCATTGGTATTTTATAAATTGATACCGAATATATTTAATTAAATTTTTACTTTTATTACCTTCTTTGAATAAGACATACTTTTATAATCAATCATTTTCTATAAACAAGACAATACAAGTGAAACTTTGCCCGTCAATCCTATCCCTTGAAATTTGTCTTCAAGCCTCTAATGCGTATAGTTCATTCCTTTTATCTCAAGCAAGGATTAAAATATTGAAAGTGAATAAATATAGTGTGAGATCTATACTATAAATTTTTCATTTACACATTTATTCAATTTATCCCTCATTTGGACCCATAACTCATCATAACTATTTGGGACCATGAGGATATAAGTTCACACCTGCACCTAGCTACTATTAGTAATACAATATTCCCCTAAACAAACCGAAAAGGCTTGCAGAGTTGCAATAAGAATCAACTGTGATGGCCATATTATCATAAAATAGAATCATGTTGCAGTCACCAACATAACTTATTTATGCATATTAAAGTCTAAGTGGTTCATAGTTCATACAAACATAAAATCAGTCACATTTGAACCATTGTAATAATACAGCAAACCACATATATGTATGCATCATGTAAACATCAACTGTTATTTGAAATGACCTAGTTCTAATTAGAAATTCAACCACAAATATGTTGTTCCAATAACTAATTCAATATACAGCATTACCCATCAAAATTCTAACTCTTTTCCTAACAAGATTCATATTTGCTTCAGCACCCCAATTCTTGATATAGAGATAGATCATCAAACATTCTCTTTCCATGTGCACTAAACCATATTATCATTCCAACCTCGCATTAAAAAAACCACAGCTTGATAAACACACAAAAATGTAAAGCCTCATCTAAAACTTAAAGCATGCTTGATAAATAAAAGGTAAGGAAAAATATCAATACACCTTCAACAACTTAGCAATATCCCTACAGAACCACATACTTCAACCAAAAATTTAGAGAATAAGCCACTAGCTTACAACATAAACACACCATAGGAAAAACTTTGGAAGGATTGACTGCCTTATCACTGCAAAATATCCAGAGCAAACAAATAAATTAGAGTTATCAAATAAAAAAAAGTGGACTGCTGTATATGTAATTGATTGAAGCTTTAGTGCACCAAAATATATAGTAATTGGAGACACATCTCTTACATCGGTGGTGCTGTGATATAGTATGCAACACCACCAACGAGAATAGACAGGGTATCTAAGATTAAATGATATTTACCTTCTCTTCAAGTTCATTGTTAGGAATAGGCACAAGGTTGGTACCATCTTCTATCATGTGAAATTTGTAACGTCTCAATTTCTTTTTTCTGAAATATTGCTTTAAAATCGTATAAATAATAAATATCGTGGAAAACGTGTCATTAAATCTAGTTTTTATTTTTAAGTTGATAAAATATCTCAAATTATTATTTTTCCTAAGAAAAGAAGGAACATGTGTGTGTGTATATATATATATATGTTGTGCTTGATTAAAACATGTACATATAATTAAAATGCTCATGAATAAAGGGTATTATCAAAACACGTTGTCTATTTAAAAATCATTTCGAAAGTTGTTATCATTCTTCTTCCACCTTTACACAATGTAATAAAAAAAAAACTTATAAAGAATTAACTTGCACAAAACTAAATAATGCTAAACTGAAAGAAAAATGTAATCATACATAAATGACCCTTTGTGACCTTTAAGATATAAACATAGATGTGCGGAAGTCATTATAGTTGTTAACAAGAAAATAAAATATTCATCACCCCTCAAAATATTACACAGTATCACCAAAAGGTTTAATACAATAAAATATCACGATACTGAGTATAAAAATCTTTTCACCTCAAATATACATAAAAAGGGAAAACAATCTTACACTCAGAGCAATCACTACCCAAGACCTACAAGTGATACGTAGTGTGTGCCTCTACGTTGGTTGGTATCTAACAGCAAAAAGTGGCGCTAAATGTAACCAAAGTGTGCGTGGAGGAGACCTTCTTCCTCCACTGTGTAGCTGTAGCGGTAGCTATTGATCCAAGTGAACATCCTCCGTGGATGCTCCATGACCTCCCCCTGAAATGGTGGTTGCAAGGGTGAGCCCTCCGCTCCTCAAACGTCACAAACAATAGACAATAGCAAAACAAAACTAAAACATACAATCTATGTAACTATTGCATGTGGTTATCTAAACAAACAACACTCTCGCATCCTAAGCGCATAACTATCACCCTTATTTCACTATAGGGCCCAATCATTGTCACCAATCTTCCTAGGTATTGATGGTCTTACAAACTCACGTGAATGACAGTTGGGAGTAATCGCTACATATGGACACATCGTACATTGACCCCTCATCTCCTAACTCAAAAAGTATAGTCTCAGAGCTCGTCAGGAATAGTAAAGTGAGGCCTCTGAGTTACCCGTGCTAAATGAGTGCACCAAATGTCGAGTAGTCACCACCTCGCTAATAAATAAGTGAGTCACGTGACCCTTTTTATGTATCCTATTTGATTCAACTTTTGAACACGATAAATCATATTCATTTGACAATTGAAGCTAGTGAATTAGGTTTTCCTTATTGTAAGGGTTTTTTTCATAGTAAATGGTTATTTTTTTTCTAAAAGAAAAATATAGTACTGGTTATCAAAAGAAAAAAAAAAAACATCTACAAGTCATGAAGGAAGATATGCACTCCAAGACAGGTGTACCATAAGGAATAGAAAGTTCCTAGTTGAGTCCTGACTTTATACAATAGTCATTTCCATGAACAAGTTTTAATAGATGAGATGAGTTTTAAATAGCTCGGACTATCATTATTAAAAATGATGTTGTTCCTCATCAACCAACTCCCCCAACATGTTGCATGCCAGAAAATGTATCTAAGTTCCCAAGCCTTTCTAGTGTTGAAGCAAATCCTCATTTGAGTATATAGTTGAGAATGATTATATTTATATTAATAAGAAAAAGTTGAATAAGCCACAAGTAGTGCCATAAAAAAATTGTAGGTACAAAAAGATAGAGTTCTCATGGATCAACATGTCTACATGCCTATAAGACATAGCAAATGATTGTATTTATATTTTAATAATGAAAAGTTGTTAGAGCAAGGAGAAACAGCTTCTAAGTTACAATAGTAAATAAATATGTGATTATTAAAAATTATCAAGGTATTGAAGGTTATGAAATGTTATACATGAATGTTTATATTATCTTCAAGAATGAGAGAAGGAATTATGAATAAAGAAAAAAGGAAAAAAATAATTTAGAAAAGTCTCAAGTTTTTTTTTTTTGAGATTGTTTGGTCTATATTTTCTATTGAAAAAATCATACGAAATCAATTGAATTCTTTATATT
The DNA here is from genome assembly GCA_007407185.1 of Glycine tomentella. Lineage (NCBI taxonomy): Eukaryota > Viridiplantae > Streptophyta > Magnoliopsida > Fabales > Fabaceae > Glycine > Glycine tomentella. Next base: position 321,764 of record PYAF01002335.1, on the reverse strand, counting down.
TTAAATATTAGAAGATTTCTTTTAAATTGAAAAAATTCTTAATTAAATATTATTGAATTTTATTATATTCCTTAAAAAAAATCCTAATGAAATACTGTAAAACTTATTGATGTGATTTAAAAATTTTAATTAAATACCTCAAATTTTTTTATTTATAAAAAACATCTTTTAAAATTCATCAAAATTCTGATCCAATACATCCCTTTCTGATTGATGCACTATAGATAGGCTTTTGCGAGGCTTCAGTTATTTCTGCAATTTCTTTGTTCTTTCTTTTGTGATGAAAAAAGAAAAAGAAAAAGAAAGAGTATATATGAATCTTCTATCCGAAGCATCATTAATTGCTAAATGAACCGCGTTGACTTGATGCAAGTGAAAACCGTTTATGCACATGATACTGCACTTATTTACATAAATGTTATCAATCCTCACGTTGATTTTCTATCTTTCCATTAGTTGCAGAGCTACAAACTGAGTATTATAATTTCTTTACCTTGATAATAATACAAAGTTGTCCAGTCGAAAAAAATGATTAACCTTAATTACTGAATTAGAGAATATAAATTAGTATTATTTGTAGTAATCGTTATTGATACTGATAATATTCTATATATATATATATATTATTACTATTATATGTATGAAATATTTTTATGATGAACAATTGGTTAATTATTATATATGATCACATGAAGATACTTTGTTTCATCTCGTATGGTATTAGTTTTCTATTTTGAAAATTAAATTTATTAAAGTGCCGATAACATATCAATCATATAGGCATTGGATAATAATAATAATGATTTATATAAATGACACTTACTTGTGTCTCTTAATAAATGTTTCAGTATTTAAATTTTAATTAATATTTGTGTATAGAATAAATCTTGTTAAGAAAAAAATACTCATTTTATATGTGTTTATGATTTCTAATAAAAAATTAATTATTATTTTTAATAAAATTATTTTATATTTATATTATGATCATAATATATATATATATATATATATATATATATATATATATATGCGTTGGATTCTTGAATACTATACGTCGTGACAATCCATCCACCAATGCAATCACATGATTGTGTTTTGTTACCACAAATATATATCATGTGGCTCTCTAATAAAGAGACAAAATTTCTCAGTAAATAATCATATTCAATTTGACGCTTCTATTGATCACATAAAAAAAAAAGTTGACTTAGCTTTTGATATTTTTTAATCGTATAATTAATTTAATAATTGATGTTAAAAATCTTTAATTTTAATTCCTTATTTTTATCTATTATATTCTTTATGCCGAAGTTACAATTTACATATCCATATCCTAAAATAATTCATCAAAAGTCCTAGCTACTGTGTACAATATATTTGATCATTTAGGATTAAAATAAATATATGGATTAGTAATTGATTCTTGATTTAAATATTTTTAGACAATTATTATAAGATGTTTGCTACAATAATAATATTATGGTTCTTCTTCTTTTGGAGTCTCTTTATTCTTCAATGAAATATTCACAACTCTTTAAAGAAAAACAATAGTAATATTATGGCTCATTTAAGCTCACTTCACCGTATTCAATAGTCTAACAAAATCACTTAATTTAATCACATAAAATAAAATCAATAACTAAATAATTAATATAATTATCTTATAATATTAACTCACTAATTATTTGAAATATAAAATTTCTACAATTCATGTAACAATTTATCACCACCACCGTTCTACTTTTGTGAATGAGGATAATTAGCACTTAATTTCTATATAATTTTTTTTTATAATAATTATTATTTTTTATTTCCTCGGTTAATTTCTTTTAAGACGGTCAAAGTTCTTTTAATTCACAACTTTTTGTATTATATATATTGTATCCATGATTATTTTCAGTTGTAATTTGTTTCATTTAAATGTATACCCTTCTCCTTATATATAATAATATGGCATGACAATATTTTATTTATTGAATATTATACACATTAGGATACCGAATGATATGATAAATGGCAATTAAAGATTCATTAATTTATGCTAGTTAATAATCAATCATTTCAAACTACACATGCCAAAAAGAAAACCAATCAAACAAAGTAATAAGTAAATACTACTTGTTTTCCCTTTCAGTCACGAATTAATATAGAGCTTTACTACCATTATCATATATATATATATATATATATATATATATATATATATATATATAAACATCAACTACACCTTTAATTTAAGTTAATTGGAGTGACGATAAATAAATTTAATAATAAATCAAAAATAAAATAAAAAAATAAAAAAAAAAGTAAAAATAACACAAAAGAGGAAAAAAAACTAAAATAAAAAAGTATCATAATATATATATTCCCTGCTTTAAACAAACGAGGATAAACTGCAGAACAAGACCATGTTCATTGGAATTCCTTATATTCCCTAAGTTTCCCACAGAATCCGTTCTCTTCACTCAACTGGTGGTTCAACAAGCATCCTCTTTAGTGCTTGTCATTTTCTCAAATCATACACAATTTCTTTCCCCGAAGATTTTGAATCTGGTTCCACTTTTGGTGGAGAATCTACTTACCATAAAGTGACCTTAATTTATGTTTGATCTCATAGTCATAGCATTTAATTGCATCCTCCAAGTATATATGTTCTTATCCCACACTCAAAGTTCACATACATACATACTCATCACATAAGCGTGGTTCCAAATCCACAACAACAAAAAGAGTGTTACTTTGTTTGATCTATACACAACACCACAACACAATAACATGTTATCATTGGCTTTCATACACCATGTTATCAAAGGTCGTTGGTTCATGATCTTCGCATCATGTCTCATCATGGCTGTTTCTGGAGCAACCTACATGTTTGGTTTGTACTCAAACGAGGTCAAAGCCTCTCTGGGGTATGACCAGTCAACGCTCAACTTGATAAGCTTCTTCAAGGACCTTGGTGCCAACCTTGGAATTTTCTCAGGCTTGATCAATGAGATAAGCCCTCCATGGGTGATACTAGCCATGGGAGCCACCATGAACTTCATCGGCTACTTCATGATATGGCTCTCTGTCACTTCACGCATTGCCAAACCCCAAGTGTGGCAAATGTGTCTCTATTTTTACATTGGTGCCAATTCTCAGTCTTTTGCCAACACTGGTGCTTTGGTTAACTGTGTCAAGAGCTTCCCAAGAAGCCGTGGAAGTGTCATTGGTCTTCTTAAGGGTTATGTGGGTCTAAGTGGTGCTATTTTTACTCAGTTTTACCATGCCTTCTATGGTGATGACTCTAAGGCTCTTATTTTCCTCATTGGGTGGCTTCCTGCTGCTATTTCCTTCATTTTCCTTCCAACGGTTAGGGTGTTGAGTATAACCCCACAACCCAAAGAGATCAAGGTTTTCTATCAGCTTCTTTATATCTCACTTGGGGTTGCAGGGTTTCTCATGGTGTTGATTGTTATACAAAACAAGTTGAGTTTCACAAGGGTGGAGTACATAGTGGATGGCATGTTGGTTCTTTTATTACTTCTTCTCCCACTTGGTGTTGTGTTTAGAGAAGAATTCAAACTATGGAAGAACCAAAACCAAAACCAAACAATTACTAATCATGCAAGTGCTGCTTCAGTTGTTGAATTGCCACAGCCAGAAGAAGCACATACAACAGTAGCAACTCATTCAGAAAGGAAAAACAACAACTCATGCTTGAAGAACGTTTTCAAGCCTCCAAAAAGGGGTGAGGACTACACCATCTTCCAAGCCCTCTTCAGCATTGACATGCTAATTCTGTTCATTGCAACAGTTTTTGGTGTTGGTGGAACATTGACAGCACTTGACAATTTAGGACAGATTGGGAACTCATTGGGGTACCCCAAAAAGAGCCTCACAACATTTGTGTCCCTTGTGAGCATATGGAACTATTTGGGAAGAGCATCTTCTGGCTTTGCCTCTGAGTACTTATTGACCAAATACAAGTTCCCTCGTCCCTTGTTGCTCACTCTAGTCATGCTTCTCTCTTGTGTTGGCCACATTCTAATAGCCTTTGGTATCCCAAACTCTCTTTACTTCTCCTCAGTGATTATTGGGTTTTGCTTTGGGGCCATATGGCCCTTAATGTTTGCCATCATATCTGAAATATTTGGCCTCAAATACTACTCCACTTTGTACAATTTTGGGGCAGTGGCAAGCCCTGTTGGCTCTTACATTCTCAATGTGAAAGTGACCGGTTATTTGTATGATAAAGAGGCTTTGAAGCAGTTGGGAGTGAAGGGACTCATAAGGCAAAAGGGGAAGGACCTAACTTGCGTTGGAGTGCAATGCTATAGGATGGCTTTTCTCATTATCACTGCTTCAACTTTGGTTGGATGTGTTGTTTCTTTTATTCTTGTGTTGAGGACTAGAAATTTTTACAAAGGTGACATTTATGAGAAGTTCAGAGTTGTTGAACTAGACACAGGAGAGAGTCTTCCAACTTTTGGCAGCACTAGTGGCACCACCACTACCACAAACCGCGAAGAAGAACAAGATAAAATCAATAGGAAATAATGTATGCTTTATGTTTGCTTGGTTTAACTTTTTGGTTTGAGTAAAAAAAAAAGATTCCTCTTACAAGTTGTCTATAAACAATCATGAAATTATTTTGCATCGACAATGTTGAGCTTTTTATGGACATCAAAGTTTAGTCTCAGACTTAATCAATAGCCTCAAATTTAAACTTTGAAAATGCAGTTATGTTAGTAATTATAATAATTCTTCCTGACTCGAGCAATGTTATTTTCGTGAAAATAATTATGGTATGTTAAAAAAACGATATTTCAACATTTGTTTATTTGAGAAGTAATTTGTTCCAGTATAATTTCTCACTAATTATCATCCTCAGCCCCATCCCCTTTTCTACCTTTTGGTTTTCCTTTTAACTTTGTTTGTTTTTTGTCACTAATTTCAGTTTCTTTGTCTTTTTTCCTTGAATTTTTGTTGTTTTCACAATCTGGATTGAGATTTGCATGTTTTCTTTACTTTTTATTTGGCTTCTGGATCGATGTCTGTATCTCTTTCACTTTTATTTTACTTTTAATATGGGACTTTAGAGTCCATTTTGTTTTAGCAGGAAGTGGTTGAAATCATTTTTTGGCAAAAAAGAGAACACTTCTCCTCATTTTGTTGAAATTAATGTTTGCGGTAGCAGAAATCTTATACACGCATACCCTTACATGATCTGTCACCATTGGACAGATTTTTAGATTGAGATTTGTTTATCCTCCTTTTGTTTTTATTTAGCTTTGGGATTTGTAAATCAACCACGTGAACTTGGGTTGGACAAATTTTCCGTTAACAGCTTGCTTTATTTGTTTTATTTGTTTTTTTAAATAATAGTAGAGATATTCAGTCTTTTCTGGTTAACATTTTTTTAGAGTTTATGTCCTTCACACTTGTAATTGTTTAATTCGTAAAGAATAAAAAGTGACAGATACCTCATTGGTTTGTTTCAATCAAAATGATTGTATATAATAAAAGAAATGTTTGGACCAATTAACTTACGTTCACTCCTAAAGTAAAGAAGAGAAAAAAGTTATGCATGATGTATAATTTTTATAATTTAATTATAATTTATCATACATATAATAATTTTATTAATTTTTAAAATAATTATTTTAAAATAATTCAAATAATAATTTATAATTAAATAACAATATAAAAATATTTTATACTATTACTGCATAAACATTAAACAGTGTAGTGAATCTTAGAGTAAACTTGTAATCTTGTGACGGTATTGCTATTCCCACCCTTTATTGCTAAGTTCAATCCCAACTTTTCCAAAAAGACACATTGAAAAATACCATTGACAAAAATATGTTTATGTAGCTCCTTAGGGATCCATACTAAAGTTCTATTCTATCATTGTTTTTTCATTATTTTTGACTTGTTAATAATCATAGTCAAGAAATGCTAGCAACAAATTTTCTAACATTTGGAGGAACACATTTTGTTTTATAAATTAAATATTATTAGAAATTATAAATTTTTGTGAGACTCACATTTTAATTATGAAGAGAAAATAAGTTATACACTTACATAGTAAAATATTTTTACATTAACATTCAATAACAAATTATTGTATATTATAAATTTATTGACTTTACAATAATTATCTTAAAAGTCGTATCAATGATGATTTGTTATTGGTTGATTTTACATTGATAATGCATAACTTTTTAAACTCTTCAATGATTTTCATTTACTTTTTTTTAGTTATTAATCAATTTTAACTAATAATAGAATGTGTTATGGAGATTTTTTTTATAACCACTGTAATTAGGGTCCTTAGCTTTCCGATGAGACCTTTAGGTATCCCCACAAGCAGCTTCAGTCCTTTGAGTCAGTTATGAGATTAATTTTCGATCTGAAATTTAGTTACACTTAAAACTATTAATCAATTTGAGTGTGCTTGAAAGTATGTTACTAACATTGTTCGCTATTAATTAAATTTGATTTTTTTTCTCTTTGCATTGTATTTGTTTTATATTCATGATAGAATAGAAACATATTGAAAATAATTATCATTTCCAATATACACAAGATGTAACTTATGTTGGATGAAATTTATGTGCAGTATAATATATATATATATATAGATAAATATATATATATATATATATATATATATATATTATGTGTTATTCTAACCTATAGGATTGGCACATTAGTGTAAGATCTGCTACGCTCATGTGTGAGGAAACAATCTATATAACAAGAGAATTATTGTTCAATTCTTTACATGTGCAATATATTCTTAGATCAGTGACAAATACAAATTACAAGCGAAATTAGTATCTGACCTAGTAAGTTTGGGAATAATCATAGACTCAAACCTAGTAGGATATATATATATATATATATATATATTATTGTGATTAATCTCAACTTAATGTTTATTTCTTTCAACTAAGTGTCTCTTTTTTGTTTGGCTTATTAAAACAACTCTAAAATAACTTTTAGTAAAACCTTTTACATAAACCAATTAAATATAAAATTTTTGAATCCGGATTTGAGCTAATGGATATTGATAACATCTTTGATACTAAAGTCATTGATTGGTATTTGACAAAGTGAAAATGTTTTAACTTTCAACACTTTTCTTTTGCTTTTTTTTATTCCTCCGAGACACCAATTTCATTTTCAATTGTTTTTTTTCCTTGTTGAACTAATGTGATACTCAAAGCCCAAAAGACAAAGAGTAATAAGTCTTTTGTCCAAGTGGTTCTGGACTTGATACCTTTTAGCAAGATCTTGGATTCGGACATTATGGATGAAAAAAGTGGTTGAGAGGGGAGATCTCACTAAAGATGATCAGTCAGATTTTTCGATAGATATTAGTCATCAGTAAAACTAGTGAATAATAAAAAACCCAAAAGACAAAGACCAGTGTGGTCCAAGAGAAAACAAGACTAAAAAAGCTGTTATTTTATGCACCTACAGATTTCATCTTACACCCCCTTATAATTTTATAATTTTCAAAATCTCTTAATTGTCCTCCTTCGTTTATATGTTTTTATTTTCTTTTTTGATCTAATAAGTACTAATATTACCAAATCAAGGAACCCAGAATATGAAAAAAGTGTAATATATTGAATAATTCATAACATGAAAACCATTATTCCATATAAAATTGTTTGGAACACACAAATTGTAAACCAGACAATATAATCCGAAATAATAATTTTCATGTTGTGGATTACTCAATCCAAAAAAAAAAAACACCTTTTATATATACATTATGAAATAGTTATTCCATAATATATATTATATTCCAAAAGATTTTTTCAACGTTTTGGATTGGTTGCTCATACATTTCCGGAAATGTAAAAATGTGTTCTAGAACACCAATATGGAATTGAAAAAATGTATTTTGGAATTGACATATTATTGGGTGCTTGTAAAAATGTGTTCCAAAATTGAATAAAAATATATGTCAAGTTGTCAACAAAGTCGAATGTAGAAGGAAACAATGACGAAGTGAATGTAAACAGTGCACGACAAAGTTGAAAAGATTGAAGGGATCCAAAATTTAGAGTCACAAAGCGGAGAATGTGAGGAGCGGGTAATTTTGAAAAATAAGGAGGTGCAGGGGGAATTTTATGGTGTAGGAAGTAACAGCCGGCTAGAAAAATATCTCAAGTCCAAAATAATACGTTTGCTAGGCCCAGACCCAATCCACGATAGCTAGAGACTGTATCATAGAGAAGTTACCAATTACAATTTGCAATTGCAACCCTGAACTTTGAGTCTTTGACTATCTAATATCCATGATAGAAAGTATAATAATTATTTGTTAAATTATTTATCACCAAATGATCTGATAGTGATAGCACATTATTTAACATTAGATAAGAATAATTTTAAATTATCCTCTAGCATTTTTTAATAATTCTCTTATATATTATTTTACGGTATCAAATATTGAATAATACAAAAACTTTTCATACACATATTTTATCATATTCTTATCCAAACTCTTTTATCTTATCCCATTTGATCTTCTTTTATCATTTTAATCACCACACAAACCCTAAATCCCACCCTTCTCATATCAAAATCACCAGCGAATTGCTAATATGAGGGCATGGGATATCAGAAAATATACTGAGTCTAGGGTATGTTACTTGAAACATGTTGCGTATGATGTGAAAGAAATAATGACAGTTGGATTTGCATCATGGAGTTTTTAATCTTACAGTGAAATTTCACTGGTAGCTTTGTTATCTATAAGTTATTTTAGTTAGCCACCATACATTTGTCGTGTCTCCCAAGGTCTTGTGCAACATTTTTATACGAAAACATCATGTTTCAATTATTATTATTTTATGAAAAAAAAACAAATTTTTTTATTATCACAACCTTACAAAACTACCAAAAATTATATTGTTTTCATTACTTAACTTCAACATATTTTACAAAATTCTTTAATATTTTTATTTACTTTTCATAATATTTTACATCAACTCAAACTTATAACAAAACTTTTATTCATGTACATTTACCTAATCAATTGATATCATTTACATTAATATTATTTTATGAAAAAAACACAAATTTCTAAAATAACAACCTTACAAACTTACAATGTACATAATTGTATTAATTACGTAACATCAATTCTATTTATTATTTCTCTTATTTTTACAATTTTTTAATTTCTTTCCTATTCATCTTTTTCAACATTTATCATACTTTTTCGAAAAATTCTATTTTTTTAATCAATATTATAAAACTAAAACCATCATTTTTTTAACCCCACTCTATTAAAAACCTTCTACATTTTTATTGGATTTTTTCTTCATGTTGATGTTGTGCCTTAAAAGAAGTTGCTTGGGAAACACAATGCCAACTGTAAAACATTTCTCTGACGCAAATAGTGTACAACCACGTGCACTTGACCATATGTAGCATACGAATGTATCGTGGCTACCGGTTCCATTACAGGATTAAAAACTACATGATGTAAATCTAACGATCATTATTTCTTTCGCATCATACACAATATGTTTCAGTAGCGTACCCTAAATTCCGTCCAGAAAATGATGATATTTATGTAATAAATTTATAATCCTACTTCTAATAAACGAGGGCGGGGATATCATATAAGTGTGTTTAACATAGTTGGCAATTAAATTTATGCTAATAAATGTTTAATGAAACTACAGCTTATAGCTTTGCTCGTTGCCCAACGAATTACTTAGTTATATATATTGTTTCTTGTTTATGTTTATTAAAAATGGTCTATGTGTCATATGTCATATTAAATTACTTAATTTTTTCCGATTATTTATGAGTAAAAAATATTTTTTTGTCATTTAAAAATCATTTAAGAGAATAATTTAAAATCTGTTTAAAACTATATCATTAGAGGAAAAAAATGAGATGCTTAACTATGATGTAACAATATTATAGGGACATATTAATATAAAATAAATTATTTAAATTGTACTCATTAGAAATGTTATTAATTACATAACATTAGCCTTTTTTAAATATATTATTTAAGTAAATGAAGCTTTTATTTGGTAATCAATTAATTCTTTTAATGCTAAGTTGGCCTATATAGAATAAAATGATATTTACATGTGACTTTCTATTTTAGTTTTAGATTGAATTCCAAATCTTATTTTTTTTAATCAACAAAAAATAATTTCATTAAGAGAGAACAAAGAGTATAAGAGATACTCAATCCTTTCAAAATCTGTCAACTGCTAATTCTAGTCATTTCTTTTAGATAACATTCTGTAATAAGATATTATCCTCCAACATAACCTAACCAAAAAGTACATTAGAATTCAATGACTACTGATTTTTTTTCCTATATGTTTTTCTCTTCTTCTTGGTACTCAAATCTATTTTAAGAAGAGTTATTGAGTAAAATATAATTTTTAGTTCCTTTAAAATTTTTGAAGTTCTCTTTTAGTCTTCGTAAAACTTTTTTTCGTTTTTCTTTCATCTAATTTTAAAATGTACCACTTTTATCCCTTAGCATTGTCTAAATTACTTTTTATTTTTCTATAAATGTTATCTAATTCGTTTTGAGGATAAGAAAAATGATATATTTTTAAATTAGAGAGATGAAAAATAGAAGAAAAAAGTTAGAAGAAAGAAAACCAATCATCCAAAATTTTAGAAGGAAGAAGTAGGCTAATTAGCAACTTTGATGCATGCACCCTCTCTATCCAGCACAACTCTCCACCAGGAATGTTCGGGGTGTGGTTGGTTCGATTTTTTTTTTTATTAAAAACTTAAGATAATCAAACATAAAAATCATATATAATTTGATTTTAATTTAATTTCAAATCCAAAGCTAAAACAATTTTTTGTTGTTTGATTTGATTTTTGTGATTTTTACTAAAATATTTATTCTATTAGAATTTTTTACTTTATTTTTTTTATCTTTTATCAAATCATATTAAAAAAAATATGTTAATAACAATCTATAAAACTAATTAATATGTTAAACATTCTAAAATAAAAATCTTTCAAGTTTTCTCAATTTAAACCAAATATATCTTGTAAAAATAGTATAAAAAAAGTGAAATACAATATATAAATGCATATATAACGCTATAAAATTCTATAAAAGTATCAATATAGTGTGACATGACTAATAATAATCTTGTTTCTTAAATATATATTTATAAATTCAATCTTTGACTGGTGCATATGAAAAAACATATGTTAAAAGAATTTAACCCTTTAAATGAATTTTAATACAATATAAAACACAATATTAAAACAATATAAATATTATAGTTTGGGAACAAAATCATCCAAATAATATTAATTTTAATTCAATTTTTAATTTTTTAATATTTTTATTTTAGATTTAAGATCCTTGCTCTTCACTCTCAAAAACATGGCATTCAAGAAGTGTGCCACAATCTACATCCCTTGTGATGCGGACATGCTGTACCATGAGTAGTGCCGAAATTGATGATTTGTAAACATAGACTAGTAGAAACAATCATCCATAGTTACGTGGGAGTAGGTCTATGAGCTTTGAGCACATTAGCACATTCATTAATTATCTATGCCTCCTCAAAATGTTGAATGGATCAAAGCTTTTTACATTATACTATTAATCAATGGTGACCCACGTCATTCATAATTGCATATTAATTATTATACTACTTTTTTGTATCTGGCACAGCATATCATATTTCATAAAATAAAACTCTTGTACGTCAATTAAAACACCCGTTACACAATTGAACAATTAGTTTAAATCCATCGAACAATTTTGAAATGAACCATTCAAATGTAAACTTTTTTGGTTTCACCATAGATATCCCCATGAAGAATCTTACTACTACCACTTTATAGGGTTTCTCTTGATGATGTTATTTTAGCCTTTTGTTACCTCTCACACCAGGAATTCACACAGTAACAAACAACAGAAACATGTGGCAGTTAACCACAAATAGTACTGTATACGACATTAACATGCCACGTGGCAAACTCACAATCCCTCATTCTTCACTTATAAGCCACGTATAACGTATAATATTATACCCCAACTACTACACTCCTTTACACTCTTGTGGCTTTCAATCATCTCACTCACTTTAATCCATTTTCCTCCTTTATCCATTTCAAAGTTCAAACTCAACCATCTCAAAAAAACAAGTAAAAAAGAAAAATACCACAAAAAAATAGATATATGAAGTGTAAAGCACTCCAAAAAGTAGAAAACAAAACCAACTTCAATTATTATTCAAATATATATATATATATAAAATAGATAGCAGATAAATAAATATTCAAATATATATATATATATATATATATATAAATAGACAGCAGATAAATAAATAGATCATAATTCAAAAACTGTCTGTTTCCAAAAGCGATTATTGTAATCTATAATCACTTACTTTCCACACTCTTAATCCCATCCCTTAATTATCGTTCTTTCTCTCACTTTCTCTCTGTGTGCGCCATTCCTTTGTTCGCAGCTTCTCTTCGCCGGAACACTTCTCCGACCGATCGAACGATCAATTTTCCGGCATTCACTTCTGCGATTCCACTCCGATGATTCCTCACTCGGATCCATAGTTCTCACAGTCTCCGAGCCACTTTTTTTTCTTCTCGTTCCTCGCTTTTCAGATCCGAATCCCGACGCGAAAATCGGGGGAGAGAACGAACGAACCGTTGATACTACATGGATTAGCATCACCTCGATGAAAACCTCTTCCATACGCGCCTCACGAAACGATTCGTTTTCCTCTCCCACAAAATCATCATCGTCCAATCCTAGGGTTAGGGTTTTTCTCTCACCGCGACAGGATGTTCAAGAAAATCATGAAAGGCGGGCACAAGAAGCCCTCCAAGTCCGACGCCAGCGATCCGGCTCCGCCGCCGTACGCCGCCGCCAACCGCAGCGCTCCGGCGGCGCCCTCCGCCAATGTCGTCGTGAATTCCGTCTCCTTGACCCCCCTCACGCTCTCCTCCGGCGGCTCCGTCGAGCCGGTGCCTCCGTTCCGCGACGCGCCCGTCGCGGAACGGCAGAATCTCTTCCTCCGGAAGTTCCACGTGTGCTGCTACATCCTCGACTTCTGCGACACGCTGAAGAACGTTAGGGAGAAAGAAATCAAGCGCCAGGCGCTCATGGACCTCGTGGACTTCATCCAATCCGGCTCCGGCAAGATAAACGAGAATTGCCAAGAAGAGATGATCAGAATGATCTCCGTCAACATTTTTCGGTGCCTCCCGCCGGCGTCGCACGAAAACAGCGGCCAAGAACCCACCGATCCCGAAGAGGAGGAACCTTCCTTGGACCCTTCTTGGCCCCACCTTCAGCTCGTCTACGAGCTTCTCCTCAGATACGTGGTTTCCTCCGACACCGATACGAAAATTGCGAAACGGTTCATCGACCACTCCTTTGTTCTCAAGTTGCTCGATTTGTTTGACTCTGAGGACCCGCGCGAGAGGGAGTATTTGAAAACCATACTGCATCGTATATACGGGAAATTCATGGTGCATAGGCCCTTTATTAGGAAAGCTATTAACAACATTTTTTACCGCTTTATATATGAGACTGAGAGGCACTCTGGCATTGGGGAGCTTCTGGAGATTCTCGGCAGCATTATTAATGGGTTTGCCTTGCCCATGAAGGAGGAGCACAAGCTGTTTCTTGTGAGGGCGCTTCTGCCTCTGCATAAGCCGAAATCGGTGGGGATGTACCACCAGCAGTTGTCTTACTGCATTACTCAGTTTGTGGAGAAGGATTTCAAGCTCGCCGATACCGTGATTAGGGGGTTGTTGAAGTATTGGCCGGTTACCAATTGCCAGAAGGAGGTTCTCTTCCTTGGAGAACTTGAGGAGGTGCTAGAGGCCACGCAGGCCGCGGAGTTTCAAAGATGCATGGTTCCGCTTTTTAGACAGATTTCACGCTGCCTCAATAGCTCTCACTTTCAGGTTCGTGGATGATTACTATGTTTATGATGTTGGTTTGGACTTGGTGGTGTTGTGGGTTTAGATTTGCTATGTTGGTTGTTAAACTGCTACCTTCTATGTTATGACAATGATATGATACGTTATACATCCAATCTAGTAAGTTGCGATTGTTTATTTATGGTATGCGAGGTGTGGGGGAGAAGAGGGGGTATGTAAGTTTCAGCTGTCTAATTAATGAACTTTAATTGTGTCATTCCTTTTCTGTTTCCTCTTTTATGGCTCCATACACTATTGTGATTGAATCCGTTTTTCTTTTAAGGAAAGTTGTAGTGTTTGTTGTTTAGTGGCTTTTTATGTCATGCGTCTATTACTGATGCACCTTTTTTTTTACGTTTTTACTGATGCACCTTTAGATAGGAGAAAAAGGAAAAACTTTTATTCTGCGTCATTAACTATTAATATGAGAAGTTGATTTATGTTAAAATTCGACTTAATTGGCTCGTTGCTTTTCACATATAGAAATTCAAGCATATAACACATGCACATGCTTGTACAGGGATTTTGACTTCATTATTGTTCATTGTTTAGTTCAGAGCTGAGTACTGAAATGACAGTTTACCAGAATTGAAATTCAACCGGTGATTGTTTGTTTACTTATTAATTATGAAATATTAAGTGAGATATATATCTTTTAAATAGTAAAATACCTAGTACAAAACAGATTATGTGGGTAAGGGCATATGTTGGGACTATAATGTTAATTTTCTATTTAATAACTGTAATAAAGTTCGTGCTCTGTCTCACGAAGTTTGTAAGAAATCTGAGTTATGGTTTTGTACTTTTGCTTCTTTCTTATTATTACCTTTATTTATTTATTTATTTATTTATTTTTGTCATCATGTGCATGTGATTCTATTTTAAGAATGCCAACGTAATTGGAATTTGGAACCAATTCTTGAGATTGTGGCTGCCGGCTTGTGGAGAATATGGTTTTTAGGGTCAACTGCTTTCTGGTTTCCTGATGTGTTTGGACAAATGCAACGCCCTTCTTGATTTAAGATACTGAGTATATTTTTGTGATTTAATATGATCAATTGCACTGTGCCCCCTAACGACCAAATCCAGATTTAAGTTAGATGGAATGAGAGTTAATGTTCAAGTCACATTTTTTTTTTTTTTTTTTTGACCTTACTAGAAATCAAAACAGCTTGAAAGGACATAAGAACTCCTAATGAACTTGTGTTCTGACTTCTGAGAAGCTGCCCTTAGCTTCCTTAATGCGTCATTTTCATGGATGACCTTTGTTTCTCAACAGAAGATAAATGGGTAATATTTCTGGGGGACATGTTCTCATAAGTCATTAGCTGCTTGCATCATTAACATCTTCCTTTATACAAACCCTCCCATTAACACCTGGAAAGGAAATTGCTCTTTTGTGAGGTTAATTACCCAAGCTAGTAACTTGTACCTTCCAAATTTCAGAAATCCCATGTATTGTTTAATATATTAGAATCTAATGATTATTGATATGGCATATTTTTTATTCAGAGCCAATGGGCTGCCCTTGATGGATTCTTTTCAGGAGGAATTCATTCACATCAATTATGATGTTTGTCTCTCTATCATTTACTTCCAAATAATAAAGTAGTCTTACCTATTTTATTCTAATTGGTTATCATCTTAAATTATGATGAAATTGTATGACTGTCTCAGTATCAAATCTTCATTGGATTTATTACTACCTTTTGCTTCCTTCTCTGGAATTGGCTTAATCTATGGCAAGTGTTGTTTAGTCTTGAGTGTGGTGCATCTTTTTGAAAGATGAAAACTAGTTTGTTGCATCTTTCTTAATTATGAAACCTTGTGTTTGAGCATGCTCTTCAGAATCTAATTCAACATCAACATTAACAACACCTTTAATCTAAGCTAATTGGGGTCGGTCATAGATGAATCCAATGATAGATACGAGGAGGTTGATAAAAAAAAGGTAAAAACAAAGGAGGAGGGGCGAGATGAAGAAGAAAATGATTAAAACGGGACTATTTGGAACATAGAGATAATAACAGGTCTAATCCTCTACCAAACTTATAGTTTTTCTCCATTCCCTCCTAAGACACACCGTTTGCCAATCTATATCCCACTCCACTATGTCTTGTTTAATTACCTTTTCCCATGTAAGTTTCGGTCTACCTCTACCTTTCTTTGTGTTGAGTTCTTGGTAATAAATTTTTGTTTTTATGGGAGTATCCAAAGGTTATCTCATTACATATTCAAATCATCTCAATCTATGTTCTCTCATCTTTTCACTTATTAGTACTACTGCTACCTTTCGTTAAATATCTTTATTTCTTATCTTATCCATCTTCGTATAACCACACATCTACTTTAACATCCTCATTTCTATTACCCCTATTTTATGTCCATGTTGCCTATGTGCTGACCAACATTCAACTCCATATAACATTGTTGGTCTTACAGTTCTATAAAATTTTCTTTTTAGCTTAAGGAGAATTTTGTGGTCACACAACAACTCAGATACATTCCGCCCTTTCATCCACCTTGCTCTTATTCTATGATTTACATTCTCATCAATCTCTCCACCTTTTCACAAAATTGATTCTAGGTATTTAAGAGCATCTTTTTTGGGTACCTCTTGATCAAGTAGATGCACGGGGTCTTAATCATCATCTCTTACTAGTGAAAACTCATTTCATATACTCAGTCTTGCTCCGGCTTAATGTGAGTCCTTTAGATTCCAAAGTGCTTATTCACAATTCAAGTTTCTTATTAACAACGTCTTTGAACTCATCAGTAAGCTTAATATCATTTGCAAAAAGCATACACCATGAAATTTCTCTTGAATATCTTTTGTTAGTTCATCCATTACTAAGACAAAGAGATAAGGACTTAGAGTTGAGCCTTGGTGAACACCTACTGTGATAGGAAAATAATTTGATGTTCCATTACAAGCTTTCACACACGTGGTAGCCTCATCATACATATCCTTGATTACATTTACATACTTTAATGATACTTTTTTTTCTTAAGAGCCCACCATAAAACTTTTCTTGGGACTCTATCGTATGCTTTCTCAAGTGAATACCATATGTAAGTTTTTCTTCTTTTCTCGATACCTTTCCATTAATTGTCGCATCAAGAAAATGACTTCCATGATACATCTTCCTGGCATAAATCCAAATTGATTTACAGAAATCTTGGTCTCTCTCCTCAAGTAATGTTCAATAACTCTCTCTCACAGCTTCATAGTATGGCTCATAAACTTAATGCCTCTATAGTCAGAACAATTTTGAATATCTCCCTTGTTTTTGTAAATAGGCACAAACATACTTTTCCTCCAAGCGTCAGACACCTTATTCGTTTGAAGAATCATATTGGAAAAGATTGGTTCATCATTTTATTGTCACATCTTCCAGGCCTTTCCACACTTCAAAAGTGACATCATCGGGTGACAAAGCTTTATTATTCTTTATCTTCTTTAAAGTCTCCTTAACTTCATGTGTATTAATTTTGTGTACAAATCTTCTATTCAGATCATCATAAGTGTGCTTGAAGTCCACCTCACTTTTATCACCATCTCTATTAAAAAGTTTGTTAAAGTAGTTCATCCATCTTCCATTTACATATCTCTTACCAATAGTTTTTTATTTTCATCCTTGATGCATCTAACTTGGGTGAGGTCTTTACTTTTTCTTATCCCTCATTTTTACAAGTTTGTATATACTTTTTTTATCATTTTTGCTCCCAAGATTTTTATACAAATCGTCGAAAACCTTGTCTTTAGTTTTCCGCACTGTTTTCTTTGCATTTTTTCTCGCTAATCTAAACTTTTTCAAGTTCTCATCATTGGAACTTTTATGCAAAGATCTAAAACATTTCTTCTTCTGTTTAATTGTCTCATGCACCTCTCCATTCCACCACCATGTTTCCTTTGTAAGAAATCTGTTTCCTTTGCTTTCTCCCAGCACCTTCCTTCCCACATTTTGGATATACTAAGCCATCTCATTCCATAATTCATTTGCTTCTCCAACAGACTTTCACGGTCCTTCACGCAATATGCTTTCCTTGAACTTTATTTTTTTTTCTCCTTTAGCTTCCACCATCTTATCCTTGGGTTTTGAACCCTCTTCCTTTGTTGAAACGAATCTTTAGAACTACCAGTTTATGTTTCGTAGCAACACATTCTCCCAGGTAGACCTTGCAGTCGATACAAAAATTTATATCTTCTCTTCTAGCCATAAAGAAATCAATTTGATTATGATTTTGTCCACTATGATAAGGGATAAGATGAGACTTCCTTTTTTTGGAAAATGGTGTTTGCTAACATCAAATTGTAGGCTAGTGCAACATTCAAATATCTTTTCTAGTCTCATCCTATAGCCAAAACCTTCGTGAATTTTATCAAAACCTCCATTGCTTTTAGCAACATGACCATTTAGGTCTCCTCCTAAGAAAATCTTCTCCTCTTGTAGTATCCCTCTCAAAACTTTCTTCCCATTTGATTGCAGTCCAACTTGGGGTGCATACACACTGAGGATATTTAAAATTTAAATCACCTACTACAAGCTTAATCATCATAATCCTGTCCCCCTTCCTTTTGACGCCAACGACTTTATCTCTAAAATTTCTATCGATCATAATTTCAACACCATTTCGACTCTTGTTTATACCTGTATACTATAACATGAAACCGGTGCCATCCACTTCCTTGGTCTTTTCTTCAATCCAATTAGTTTCTTGCAAGTAAACAATATTTACTTTCCTTCTGACAAAAACATTTGTTAACTTTCTCAATTTAATTGTCAAGGTTCCTATGTTCCAGCTTCCCAATTACATTTTTAACCCCTTGGCGGTGTTTACTCGTCACGCTTGCCCATCTGCGTGTCAGAACCGTGACTTGTCACCAAATTTGAGTGAAGACCTGGCGCCTTGCCTTGAGGCAAGGACCCTAGCTCACTTATCACTATATCCCGGGACCAATGCAGCGCCTTGCCTTGTAGCAAGGGCCCTAGCCATTTTTCACTACACCTGAGGTCCAATGTAAAGCGTGACTATGAAGGGTTTGCTCTAGTGAAATGTTATAAAGGGTTATCTCATAAAAATAGCTGTTTTTTTACGGTCAATTCGCAACACCTGACACTAACCTTCCTCCTTTATCCTGACTTGGGACAGGTCATGCATGACAGCACACATAGGCAGAGTTCTCTTCAGAATCTAATTAAGCAATGAAAATGACAATTTCTTAGTCAGGCAATTTGAGTCCATTTTAATGAACTCAATCCGAAGATTCTGAATGCTCTTTGCTATTGGTCACTTGGTCAATAAATATCTTTCTGATGCTTGTATATCACTAGACACTGAAACTAGTGTTGTTTATGCTAATGAAGAGAATATTAGCACTAGGGAAAGAGATATATCTCCACAGTAAGCCGATAAAACATATTGGGGAAGTAATATTTAAAACCCATCAGGAAATTATTGAGTCTGTGAATTATTAGAACTTCAAGGTCACGAAGAGATGAAATTCAAAATATGGTTCCTATAGAAATTGTTTGAGGCTTTTTTAATTTCTTCTATGGGACAACATTTCTGACGGACAGAAAGGAACAAGGGCTAAATTCAGTTGTGATATTGTTTTTAGCCAATTGGCAGTGTTTTAAATCCTGGATAGTGGCGCGTAGCCGGTCCCAAAAATTTCTATAGAGGGATAGCGGCCATTTTGAAATTTTTTTATAGTTTATATAATGTATGGTATATAAATATAAATTCTCAAAAATGATAAAAAAATACTCAAAATTCATGACACACATGATTAACAATAAAAAGTTATAGGTGTGTTAAACAAAACAAAAAAAGTCAAATACAAGCTTCCTAGATAGGAATCATCATCTAAATTCAAGTTGTCTTTATCATTTTCACTACTATTACCGCTTCAGATTTCATTTTGGAAAACTGATATCCCATAATAGCCCAAGCCATTACAGGGGTCGCTGTAGTCGAGCGGCCATAGCACAGACCAAATAGTGCGATGAATATTATGCAGTGCTGCTCCCCTACACTGCTATAGCGGTGCTATTTAAAACCCTGTCTATTAGTTTTGTAACCCTTAACATGAAAGGCCGGAAGAAACTGAAGGGTACAGAACACATTTTCACCCTTGAATTCTCTGGATATAGACAAATTGGTTATACCGGCACAGTTTCTTATAAGCCTCTGCATGCCTTTCAAATTCCCAACAAGTGGAAAATAGCCCCTTTCATCCAAAATTGGCTCAAATCTCTAAAATTCAATTGAAAATCCAATTGCCCAGAAAATTGAGAGAATTTTTATCTGCTGTTTGGATTGATACTTGTACAGGTTTTTAAAACTTCATTGAATTTTCTTAAGACCTAAAATCAATAATAAGATGTTCAAACTTAGTTGTCTAGGACATTAAAAATTAGAGAAAGGGAAAAAAATGCCTCTAGGAATCTCATTTATAGTTTCTCACAGTGGCTAGGATGTTTTGTTTAAAATTAAATGGACTAAAGGATAGCATATTTTATCTCTCATGGGAGGAGAGTATAACACATTTATCTCTAATGGGAGGCGAGAGTAATATTTAAAGTTAGAGGGGAGGAGAGTATAACACATTTATCTCTAATGGGAGGCGAGAGTAATATTTAAAGTTAGAGGGGAGGGTAACCATGTGAATGTTATGTACACTCAAATTTTAGGCTTCTTTTTTACAATCTCTTAACGTAATGCATTGATTCCTTATAGAACAATTTTTCTACTTCCTTTTTATTGAGATCAGTTAGCTGAAATAAAGGTATGCATGTTTTTTCATATACAGACAAGCCTTGGGTACTTTTATTACTCTTTTAAGAGTTGTTGATGCACAATTTAGTCGGATAAAAAATATTCTGGCTGATTTCGCTATATATCCCTTTCTATTAGTGGGTATCATAGAATGGTTTGTACAATTTTTTTTAGTTTGCATCATTGTCTGAATAATTGTTCTTCCTAGACCTTAAATGACGGAAATGAAAGGTGAAACCTAAAATTTAAAAATCCTGAGCAAACAAGATAAGCTCTTCAACTGGTCGAAAGTTATTTGTTGAGAGCACCATGAAATACCCTTCTAATGTCCCAACATATGAACCCCTCTAAAATACCCTTAGTTGAGCACCATAATAAGTCTAAGAATATGGTCTTTAATCAAATATCATTGTCATTAAAATCGCGATCTACATCGTGAAATCGCACGATTTTACGATCTGACCGGCATCAAGCGATCTGGATCCGGGGTGGGATCATCGGCGAGCAAGATCAGAGTGAAATCGCGATCTACATCGTGGGGTCGTGGGATCTGCGATCCCAAACGATCCAAGCTCGATGAGAAATTTTAAAACCTAAAAACTTACCTTCGTTTCGAAAAAGCTACGAGACCCCGCTGCTGTGCCGCGAGCCACCTCTACTCGACCTCCCCTGCTGCGCTTCACCGACACCACCCCTGCGCGACCCAACTGCTGTCTGTGCACTGATGACCCAATGGAGGAGGATGCCCCAGGCGTCGAAGCGAGCCTCGCCATAGGAGAACGATCTTCTTCACCACGTCGTCGCTCAGAGATCCACCTTTTCCCATTGTCACAGATGCGGAAGGAAGAGCAAGAGAGAGAGAAGACAAGTGAATATGGGAATTTGGGATGCCACATAACAACAACACCCTTTCTTCACTGTTTTTATGCACTCAACTTATTATTATTATAATTATATTATGACGGGAAGAGATCAAATGATACAGTCGTATATTTTTTTTTAAAGTTATTATATCATTATGTAATTTTTTTATTTTTATTATTAAATAAAAATAATAAAAACAGCTGCACTTTGTTACTTTCTGTTTGGATTTTTTAAAAAGAAAAAATCGGTAGTAGCTGTTGTATTTATTTTTTGTTTAGGGTATTTTTCAGTTAGCAGTGAAACATTAATTGTTTTTTTCTAGCACAAAGAAATTTTTTATTTAGTTGTGTTATGTAATTATGAATTTATATTATGTTATGACTTATGAATTTATATATGAATCTTGATTTGTTTCTTTATTTATTGAGTTTTTTATGCATATAGATTATATATAGGAATTTTAGGTATTGACGTAGGATCTTACGGTCCAATTTTACGATCCTCGATTTACGATCTTTCATCCCCCTCTCAATCCTACGTAAAATCTCGATTTTAACAACCTTGGTCAATATAGAATTGAGGACTTTTACGTCTCAAATTTTCTTTTATCCTAAAAAGAAACTTTTAACAGCTTCTTTAATTTACCATTGCAAATTTTTATTCATGTCTTTTTAATCAGCATACTGGGTTAAGAATTGTGAACCGTCAGAACTGAATTCTGTTTACTGTTATTATTTTTCAAGGTTTAAATGTTCTTTCAGAAGTTTTTGCTTAGACACACTTGTTTTGCAGGTAGCAGAACGAGCCCTCTTCTTGTGGAATAACGAGCATATTGTGAGCTTAATTGCCCAAAACAGGACTGTGATATTACCAATAATATTTGAAGCATTTGAGAAAAATATTTCGAGTCATTGGAATCAGGCGGTGCATGGACTGACCGTGAATGTTCGCAAAATGTTCCTGGAAATGGACGCAGAATTGTTTGAAGAGTGCCAGCGGAAGCACGCAGAGAAAGAGATCAAAGCCAAAGAACTAGCAGAGCAGCGGGAACTTAATTGGAAGAGACTGGCAGACGCGGCTGCACAGAACGGAGTGGAGGACATGGTCACTTAGCCTTGTTAATTTACTACCACAACTGGAGGTGTGAATTAAATAGTTGAAGGATGATGAATGTGCTCTTATCCATTTTGGTGCCATTATTTATTGGTTTCTTTCTTTTCAGCCTAATTTTTTTTTCTCCTCTTCTATCTTATTATATCAGTTGGATCATTAGCAATTTTAAGAAATCAGTGATTAATGTAACTTATTGGAAGTTGTTAGCAATGTCTGCAGATTAAGAATGTTTCGTGAAATACTTTCTTGTATTTTTCTCCTTTTATAAAGAGAAATACGGAAGATTTTTCCCTTTTGCTTTTCTTTTTCATTGACAAAATTGCACCTTTTGTTTGTTCTGGATTCGTTCATGATCAATGGAAATTTGAAGGCATTGTGCAGTAAACCTTTAAAACTATGGTTGTTTATGAAGTGACCGTGCTATATCACTTTGTCAGATTGGCACATTTTAATAAGGAAATTGTTATGGCTCTCTTTTTCTGCTAGTCATTGCTCAAAAATCTGGAAAAAGGATTTGACATTCCTTTCTATTTATGGTCCAGCAACATCAGAGCTGCTTTTTTCGTATAGGGGGGATTGGTCTTTGGAATTCTTTGTAGGAGGGTACCCGAGCATCTATGGTTGCTTAATATTTGCTTTTAATTGCTAATATTAGGCTACCATAGCTCAAAGTTGGGAAATCTTGGGATGTACATATCACAGTACCTCGAACTGATTTATTTTATTTATAATATATATATATATATATATATATATATATATAACTATTTCTGATAAAAAAGAAAGGAAATTGTTATGAACTAGTATCAGAGTAAGAGTACATGGGCATAAAGGGTAAAGAGTGAAGTGGTTATTCAAGCTTAGTTCATCTCAGGTTTGCTATATATTAATATTAACATTATTTTCTGTTTCTTCACTCTTCTTGGAGGCATTTAGACATTTTTTTCCTTTCAAAACACTGAATCTTGCTTCTTTTATAGCATGCAAGCTTAATCAGAGTACGATTATGACTCATTCCAGCCTCAATTCATACTAATTGATGCACTTTGATGCATTCCCTTGAGCTTCAAAAAAAGTACATTATAAAACATGATACATACAAACTCACGCATGCCTGAAAAACCGAAAAAACCAATAATAATAAGGAGAGAACAGAAGAGTAAAGGGGAAAAAAGGGGTATTCTTCTGAGTTCTGATATATAAACAATCTTTACAGCTCAGCATAAAATATACACTCAGCATAAAATATATACACAGCATAAAAAAAAATGCATGTATTCTTCTGATAACAACTTATATTGTATCCAAGTATATGGGTCTCTGGTTCCATTCTCTTTCTTATCCTGTGGCTGTGTTGGCCTGGTAATACAGGTCCATTGTTAACCACTACACTTGAGGATGTATCACCCTAATCCATGTATAGAGCAAGCAATATATAAAGTTAAACAGACATGACATTACGTTTAATGGGATAGAAATCGTATTCCTCACGGACTCTTCAGTAGTTTGAGCACTTACAATCCACCATGCTGCGTTTTGCTTCATATCTAAATCCAATTGGTGATGTGCTTTTCTTTGGAGTCACCAATTATTGAAACGAAATATCTATCCATCCTAGTTTTGCACTACTTAAAAAATTTATTCTCACACAGAACCACAATTAATTTGATATAAATTTTAGACTTAAATATTTTTTTATTCTTTATAATTAATTTTTATTTTTATTTTTCATCCTTGCAAAATTCTTTTTTGCTTTTAGAGCTTACAGATTATATTTATTTTGTTTCTTTATAACATTTTAAATAACACTTTTTTTTTAACTTTTCAAAGTATTTATCTAAAATATTTTAAGGAGGACCAAAAATAAAACAAACATAATTTATAAGTAATAAGAAAGAAATTACAGATAAAAAATATTAAATTATAAGGATTAGAAGTCTATTTAAACCTAAATTATATGACCCGAGGATTTGCAAATTTCATAAATTTGACGATCGAGGAAGTCAACTAAATCAAAACATGTATTTTGAAATCATGAAAAGGAAAATAGTCTATAACTTTCTTTGTTAGCATAATTTAGATAGCAGATTCTTTATATATAATGTAGGATTGGATTAGCTTTTAACAATTTTTGTATTTGTTTTGATTGCTGCAGGCAAGTTGAAACCTGAGACTTCCTGGCAAATTGGCAATGGACGCGAATGCTGTTACCACTAAGGTACTAACTTATTCATGATTATATATTTCCAAACGTTACACAAGTATACAGTTTTCTAAGGACAGGTAATAGGTGCATAATTTTAAGAAAATTATTAGGAACAGGTCATTTTAACATACCATTTTTTTTATTTGTAAGAGTTAAAGACAGAATAAAAAATTTATAATATACACCTTATTCAATTAATTGAGTTAGATTTCCTTATTTTTAACACATCATTTTAAAAACATACTATTTATTAATTAAAATATATTAAAAATCACAAAATTTTATAATTACATAAGTAGTAGAGACTGTAAATAATGTGTTTCAAGCACTTCAATCTTAATCACTTCAACCAAACATACTTCATTTCCAAAAACTCCTACCGGTCATGTCATTCCTAGTGGGAAGACCACCATGATCTGTTGGATAAAAGAAAAGCAACTCAAGAGCAAGTAAAAATACTTGCCTTGTTGCAACTTATAATTGCAAAAGCGCATTTTCTTTTTGAATTATTCTAATTTTACAACATTTTCTTATAACTCATTTTTTTCTTTCCATCTTTTTTTATCACATCCATTCATCTTCTTTCACACTGTTTTCCCTTTTTGTTTAATTTCTCTCCTAATTGTAAAATAAGTTGTAGAAGACATGAGTAGGAATAAAATTTATCTTTTCTATATTTCTTCTATCTGGCTAAGAAGATTCCTATATTATGGGCGCAATTTGTTTTTACAGGGCAATAGAGGAAAATTGAATTGTCTCGATTCAACTCCACTCAGGTCTTGTTCTCATCACCTTAGAATGTAAGTCAATGATAAATTTCTTTCAAATGAGCATCAAGGCTCTCACTTTATGATGGTTTTGTTGGATAGTGTCCATTTACTTCTGTAATCATTTGCTTCCTTAATAGCTCAAAAGAGTCAAATAACGTTTCATCATTAGTCTAATTCTAATAGGTAGTTTATCTTGTTCAAGCTTAGGGTAGATTGGTTTTGTCCTTATTATTTTCTTTAGTCATACCATAAATAAATAAATCATGCAGTGGAAATAACTAAGTTGGACAAGTAGGTAACAAAGCAATACTAAATACTAATGAATCACAAGAAAAATATGAGAAAAGAATGGTGCAATCCTTTAAAAAAAAAAAAAAAAGAAAAGAAAGATGTGTCACTTTCCAATTAAGAATGTTAACAACGAAAACAAATCTTCAAGAATCTGTTTTCCTTCTATTAAAATGTATGATTATTTTTTCCTAATCTAATTTTTGCTGAGACAAAATTGAGGAAACAATCAAATTAGAAGTAGTAGCTAGCTGTCAAAGGAATTCTAAAATTTGCTCTACAATATCAATTTGAGCCCACGTCTAGCGCACGAGTTAAAAGCTTCATCCCTTCTAATGTTCCCTGGAGAAAAGCTAGAGACATAGTAATGGATTTGCAAAATGTGGGTTTCCTCTACCCACCTAAAACCCTATCCCTATCCCTATCCCTTATCTCTTAATCTTTAAACATGTAATTAATTTATATAATGATTTAATTCAATTGTTTCCTTTTTCTTTTCTCACGTTTTAATTTTTTTATACATTAAACAATAAACATCCATATCTTGTTTTTAACACTATGCAATAACAAAAGGATTTGTATCCATGACCACAATCTATATCTTAACCAGTTGTTGCTGCTGAAGTAGAAGCTAGAGTTATGGAGCGCATCTCTTCACAAAAGGCCATAATTGCTGAGGCCAAGAATAGTGCATCTAATCTTAGATGAAAGAATGACCTAATTATATAATATAGTTTGATATTTTAATACCTTGCATATTACCTCGTTAATTAAATGTTTAGCCAATAGTTGGTGGACTTCCCACACATAATTCAGCAATATTATCCACTTCAGTGCCCTTTTATATTCTTCTCCTTTTCTCTTTTCCAACTTTGTTTTTATGATTAGTCACTTGTCATTTCCTACACTTTTTGCATATATATATATGAGGCCTTAGGACCCTCTTCATGGACTTGGGAACATAAAGTGAAATATAAACA
This sequence comes from Glycine tomentella, assembly GCA_007407185.1. NCBI lineage: Eukaryota > Viridiplantae > Streptophyta > Magnoliopsida > Fabales > Fabaceae > Glycine > Glycine tomentella. The sequence goes on along the minus strand of PYAF01002335.1, from coordinate 294,786 downwards.
TTCATAATTAAGCCATGCAAGGAGAACATTTGCGTAAAGGGACTTGGCTCCAAGAGGAAGATGAACAATTGACTAGCTTTGTGGCCCGTCTTGGGGAAAGAAGGTGGGATTCCCTTGCCAAAGTAGCTGGTATGTATATGAAAATTAATATATGTTTATGATATAGATGAATAAGTGAATAAATCATAAAATCAAGTTTTAAATTGTGATTGCAATTAGGATTTAGTTATAATCTTTTGATATTTCGGAAATTGTGGACAAATGTGATTAATGCAGTTGCAATTACAGTTGTGATGCGATCACAAAAACCCCAAAAACCTTGATGTCACAAGTGAATTTCTTTTTTTTTTTTTTTTTAAACCTTCATAAAATGTTCAATTTGATATTAATCCTTGATATTGTGGACAAACTTTACTTCTTTTTTTTTTTTTTTTTTTTTGTAGGCCTTAAGAGAAGTGGTAAAAGCTGCAGGTTAAGATGGATGAACTATCTTCGTCCAAATCTCCAGCATGGTCATTTTAGTGTTGAAGAAGAGCAGCTTATTGTTCAGCTTCAGCAGGAATTGGGTAACAAGTGAGATTCTTCCCCTGCTTGCTGAAAAACTAAGTGTAGTTTGTGTTCACAATGCCACGTTGCTAGTGGTGGTATATTATAACCAAAAATTTTCAAATTCGTAACCTTATAGTACAATGAATCTAGGTGGGCAAAGATTGCTCGGAAACTTCCAGGAAGAACTGACAATGAAATCAAGAATTACTGGAGAACTCATTTAAGAAAAAGAGCTCAAGCTCAACAAGGTGCAATGTGCTTTCTATTCTTTATATAAATGCTGCTTATAAAAAAAATCTTTATATAAATGCTTACTTCTCTATGGACATGTTTATTGTAGAATATCATGAAATCATTTGATTCATGTTGTCCTATAAAAATTGAGTCTCATTTGGATAAACTTTTTTTTAATATATATATATATATATATATATATATAAAGGAAATAAAAGGTAAAATAAAATAAAATTTTCCATTTCTTTCATAAATTAAAATTAATTTATAAAAATTCTTTCATTTAACTCTTCCAAAAGTTGATTTAACTTATATAAGCTAATTTTAATTTATAAAAGCTTAATTCATTTTATCTTTTTACTTTTACTATCCTATAAGTAGTTATTGGGAAGTTTATCAAAGGAGACCAATACGTGTTTAGTTTAACTTTCCTTCAAATAAACCATTCCAAACATGCCCTTAATTCTTGTTGTACTTACTACTTGTAAATTATTGTACTTTTGATTCTTAACCACTTACACTGGTTTCATACTTTCATTTTCAGTCTCAGGAGATTTTAAGTACAAATTAGAAATTGCAACACAAGAAGTCAACCAGAAAAGCATTGACATGGATTCCAAGAATTACAAACATGGAAACGTTTGGTGTCAAGATAGTGAGTGGGAGACAAAGGATAGTAGCTCCACAAACACTTTATCCTTATCAGATTGGGAATTGAGAAGCTCACCCTATGAAACTAGGATATTGGATTGGATAGCAGAATTGCAAAATGGATATGGTGAGAAAGAACTAGAACAAGATTGTAATAGCACAGGAACTTGCAACTATTATCCTCAAGAATTTGATGAGGGATGTGACTCATGGGATTATTCAGGTTCCTTATGGGATATGAACTAAGATAAAACTGTCTTGAAAATGTTAATAATTTTGTAAATGGAGTTGAATTACACCCCGTGAATAGAGAATTTTCCATTCTGAATTTACTTATTACTATAACAGTGGCTTAATATAGGTGACACTTGAGGTTATCTCTCGAGAAAAAGAGATATTTACATACACACAAAGCAGAGAGTATTTAAGAACACATAATTTTCACAAGGAGTATAAATAGAAACACTTAATAATCTTTGGTATTATAAAATCTTCCTAAAGAGGCTCTCGTTTTAAGGTGCTCACTGTATAGTCATTTTTCTTTATCGACAATATTAGTTAGTTGTTAATTTTTTTTTTTTTTGTAACGTGATACCTCGTATTAAATTTCAGGAAAAAAAATTAACTTTGTAATCAAATAATTTTTATTTTCATGTATTTGTTGAGTATATAAAATTTAATTAATATGCATTGTCATTGTTAAGAAATTTCAAATTAGTATTAATATGATTATTTATTATCAGTATCTTTTGTTATGATGTTTTGTCACATTTATTCTTAATATTTTTAATTAATTAAAATATTTTATTCAATTAAATAAAAAATGGTGTGTGAATCATGTATTCATTACACTTCTTTCTCCGATTCTAGTTAATCATCCAACTTACATATTAAATATGTCAATAATGAAGATCGATTGATCCCCTCTTAAGTTGCCATCATATTTCAATTTTTATTCGATCCTTGATTTAGAGTTTAATCATATTTAAACTCATTGTCCATCCCAAGAATGTATTATATGAAAATTAAATTTAAATTCTTCCTCACAAACTGAAATACAACCGTTTGATTATCATATTTCAATTGATTTATGTAACCCACTTAAAACAGATATATCAAGGTAGACTTTTTTCAATTGATCAATTTTAAGAAGCACACTGCAGCCAGATTTTTCAAGTCCACGAAGCAAATCGATTCGGTGTTAGAGTTTGATGTTTCTCACAAGGCCAAGCGTACAAAATCAATTGAAAAATGTTAATGTTGGAGATTTACATTCTAGACAAGGATTAATAGTGTTTCTTGTCAATTGAGGCTTTTAATTAATTTCCACCCATTTCCTCTTATAGATTCTGAGGTGGCCAATGCCGGTGACAGTGGTGAAAAATATTGCACCTATACATATTACGCGTAGAACCCATTCTTATTTTTATTTTTTTACCACTTTTTTTTTGTGCTCAAAAGGGGCGACATCCCCACTCAAAAACCTCTATTAAAATAGGTACCAGCTAAATCAGCTATATATTGTTGTATTGAACCCATTCAGCTGAATGATTTGGTTTTTATGAAGTTTAAAGACGCCATTTAGAATTTGAAATATGGAACTATAAGGTTGTGTTTGGATAATTTTTTTTTAAACATCAGTAAATTTGAAATGCTTGAATTTAGAATTGCTTTGATTTTTTAAAAAAGTTCATTTTTAAGTGTTTTTTGAATAAGTCAATTTATATCTTTTTAATATAAATTTCTTAGTTTGGATATGTCAATTTAATTTATACTATATGCAAAATTTATTTTTAAATATATGTAATTTTTGAAATTTTAATAGAAAATATTAAAAGTTGTTTCGTCTCTTTCAATATTTTTCTCTACCTCTCTCTAGTTCTCACTTAGTCTTAGTCTCTTGTTTAGTCTTCGTTAAAGGTAGCAAAATGGGCTGAGTTGTTCAAATTGACTTAAACTTGGATGATAAAATGTAAGACCTTAGCTTTAAATTTTAAGCATGAACTAAATTTGAGCCTATCAGTTCAATCCCATCATGCCTTAAAATGGACATAACCCAAAAAAAAACTCCACATAAGTCAAGCTTTTTATCAACTTTGGACTTATTTTAGAAGCTCAAATTAAATATAGTATTTTTGGTGGACTTTCTCTAACCTGTGACTAACATTGAGTTTCCGATTAACTCAACCTGAACTCATTCGAAAAAATATAAGGTTTGGACTTGAAATTGTGAGCTCAAATTCAATTTGTACCTTTATAGCGTGATCTGGTCATGTTTCAATTTATACTTAACCAGCAAATCCCTATACAAATTCGATTTGAGTCTCATTTTAAAAGCTCAAATTGAATATAGGCTTTTTGGTTTGAGTTGCTATAGTTGTGATTGACTTTAAATTTTGAACACACACACACACAAAAAATTGGTTCTTTTTAGCCTTATTCAAGCCTAGCCCGAAAAAGTTATTACAAACTGAACTTTTACTAGATTTGGATCACATTTTAGAAATCTGGATTGAAGCTAAGCTTTTCGGCTTAACCTACAACTTGCAACGTATATTAAGATCGTGACTAGCCTAATTCAAACTTGTTTGATGAAATGTAGAGTTAAGCAATGTTTTTAAGCAGAAATTAATGCTGAATTTTTTAGCCCAATTTATCATATATGGCTATGGCACACACAAGTTTGCATATATCAAAATTGAGTTTCATTTTAGAAACTCATATTGATGGGTTTTTTGGTTTCAACTACTACCACTACAAAAAAAAAAAATGATTTTTCCGACAGATGTAATTCGTTGTTAAGTTAGAAAAACAAAAAGTCGTCGGTAAAATGGTTGTAGGAAATTTTAACCGATGGATTTTTGTCGTTCATACCGTCGGTAATGACCTGTGGGAAATTTCCGAAAATGCACACATGGGACATTGGCGACGGACAATTTTGTGGGAAATTTCCGTCTATAACTAATTTTCTATTTTTTTATTTTTATATTTTTTTCCAGCACCGTTTGTTATTTATGAACATTTAATTATAATTTCTATTATTTAATGACAATATTGAAACTACCACATACACGCAATTAATGAAATATTCAAATTCATTAATCCTAAAAAAATTAACTAAAATTCAAAGAGAGTCATAAAAGCATTGTCTAATAAGTCAATACTAATCATAAAATGTTGTTTGTATGTAACCAAAATAGTCATTGTTGTAGTCCCACTGCTAGTCATCTTGTTGTTGTTGCTGGTCATCTTGTTGTCGGTCATTTTGTTGTTGCTCCCGGTGATGTGATTGACCATTATGTTGTTGTTGCTGTTGGTCATGTGACTGGTCATGTGGTGGGTCATTGTGTTATTGTTGTTGTTGTTCCGACAGCTGCTGGTCATGTGACTGGTCATGTGGTGAGTCATTGTGTTATTGTTGTTGTTGTTGTTCCAATAGCTACTAGTCAGGTTGTTGCGTGTTGGGCAACTGCTGGTGAGGTTGTTGATGAAAAAAAAGGAATATTGATGAATCACATACATAATAATGCAATGGTCATTAATGGAAAATTCATTCTCTTTACCCTTGCTTTCAGGTAATCATCTAATGGAAAATAATCCAATCAGATATTTTAGGACTTGTTCCCTTTGGAGAAAACTTTTTTGTTTGTATTTCCTGTTTTGGCATACCATTACCAAAATGTCACCTTATTTTTAGTTATTCTAGCTCATAAATATTTGTACCAGAAGTGGTGGAAACAGAGCACTCAAATGAAAATAAGATGGTTTTTTTATAACTGTTAGTGAAAACAGGAAAATGGAAATGCAAGCAAAACATTTTTCCAATCCAAACCACAAAACCGAAATTGGCACTGATTACTCACAATAATACTTTGCTCCACCACCAACTCCAACACAGCCTCCATTAAAGAAAAAGAGAATGATCTCAAACTGTATTTCGTTTTGAATTCCAATACAATTGCAATATAATATTTTAGTTTTTTTTAATTAAGTATTTTTTATGATATTGTTGCCCCCACCATATCCATTCCATTTAAATTTTTGAACCTTCCTGGCAAACCATGTTTTTTTTACTTATTATATCTCTAATATTCAAACTTCTAAGCATAGTCTGTTTTTTTTTTTTTTTTTTTTTTTTTTTTTTTTTTTTTTTTTTTTTTTTTTTTTTTTTTTTTTTTTTTTTTTTTTTTTTTTTTTTTTTTTTGGTATTGGTTTGTTAATGCATCTATAATATTCAAGCTTAATAATAGTGAATTTCTCTATTGAGTTATTAGGTTAACGTTTTCCACCTTTCCTTTATTTGTGTATGTTGTTATGTTTCTACATTATGATATTAGATAAATCTATGCCTGTGCACTGGCAATGAACTCTAGGAATGTGAAATGAACTACTCCTAGCATGATTACAGAATTTCTAGTTTTATCTTGTTCAAACTATCTTATTGTGGCTAAAATAGATTTGTTGCATAAACCATGGTTAGCAGCTAGCACTTGATAGGAACCTAAAGAATTATAGTTTATTATGGTATTATTCATTTTCAAGAAAAAAGCTTTCATAGAAATAGCCTATGCCAGAGCTAGGATTGTTCCGAAAGTATTATTGAACCAAATTGAACCATGAACCAAACCAATCTATAAGTTAAAAAAAAATCAAACTAAAGAAACAATTTGTTTTGGTTGAAACAAACTTTTTTCTAGTTTGGTTTGTTTTGAGGAGTACTATTCTCCAGTTTGTAACACCCCGTGTGCACCCGGTGTATTAACATTATGATTATTATCAGATTAGCTCTTAATCACATTAATTAAAAACTTTTGCAGAAGCATAAAACAAAACCATATTTTTTGATTACATTATGTATGGGATATCAAACATCTCATCACAAGCATAAGATAAGCCCCTGCTAATCCAGATCATACAACCATAACCATAGGCAGATACATAAATATCTCAAAGATATAGACAGAAGGAAACATAATTACATAACAGAATTGGTTATGTACAAAACATCATCTGACACTCGAAGTGTCTATACAAAAGAATAAGCATCCGAGTGCTTTTGATCCCAATGATCCTTCTTCAAACGAGAGCATACATACATAAACATGTACAAAAACAAAGACTACATGTGCACACACATGTCTTCCCTCTACAGGGGTACAAAACACCAAAAGCTGAGCCGAGCTCCAAGCTCTCCATTGCTGCCTCACAGCCAAGTAGGTACCGTCTCTACTGGGGCCTCCCGCCCTGAGACCGCTCCTCTCTACCAGAAGCATCTCCTGAAATAACATAAGCCCCACGCGGGGTGAGATAAACATCTCAGTAAGCTCAGGGTCCTTGGAGGCATCTCCTCCACCCTGGCTCACTCACCATGACACAAGTCATCAGGGTATCACAACAAACTGGCCTCCCGGCCCTCATAACAATACAAGCAAGCTATCTAGCTCTATGTACGACGGACCGAGTCAACGCCGACCTCAGTGTGAAACCGGAATTCACACCCGTGCCATCCCATCGGGAGCTACCCCTTACGCATGGATGCATGTATATGGTACCTTCGAGAATAGGCAATCAACCGCGATGGGACACACCTATCTCTTGGTCTTAGGGGATCATCATCACCCCGGGATCCAATCAACCATGAGCAAACCAAACTAGGAGGTGCGCTTTACTCCTAGGGAGGTCCATATATATATCTAACTGGCCAGAAGATTTAATAACAGGCTTCATACATGTCTCAAGCATAGATACAAGCATATATCATCATGAGTATGCAACAACCAATAATGCATGTATCATGAATGTAACCACTACTCCCTCGGAGTATGGTGGAGCACAAGCAAGTGGGAAACACCCCCAAGGGACCAAGAACTTACCTGGCAAAGCCGAGCTCTGCGGTTCTTCCCTTGCTCTGTGGCCTACGCCACTGACACCCGCGGTGTCACGCCCTAAACAAGGCATACAAACATGTATCATCATCCACACAGCCATACAAGGCATACAAACATGTATCATCATCCACACAGCCATACAAGGCATACAAGCATAACACGGTTCTCAACCGCTTCAATGAAAGGAATCACAATCCTCTCCAAAACCACAAGGTCGTCTAACCTAAGGTTCATCAAGGCTCAACACTCAAAGCCATATCATAGACCCTCGGTGGTCTACCTCATGCCCACACGATACTTGAGTCATCACAAGACTCAATGCAAGCCAACATCAAGAGCTCAAAGCTCTACTTGAGCCCAAGGCTCAATGGCTCACACATGGCTTGAACGGTTCTTTCACACACAAACACCGTTCCAATAGCCTCCCAAGGCCATCAAAGCCACAAACCAAGGCTCTTGCATGTCAAAACACAGCCAAGCAACTCAGCATATCACTATACATGCATCACATAGAGCCAAGAAATCAAAGTTCACCAAACTCACAATTGAGAGC
>PYAF01002335.1:196802-217421 GCA_007407185.1 Glycine tomentella | reverse complement strand
AACTGATTCACGAAAACCATAAAAAAAAGCAACCAAACAAAAAAAATCAAAAAAAAATTAAAAAAATAATAGATACAACTTCAAAGTCATAAATATATTTATAACTTTTTAATGAATTAAAAAAAATACTTTTTGTTGTGAAAATAAAAAAAATAGTAAAATAGTAAATAAAATTAAGACTTCAATAAATAAAAAGAAAGAAAAAATAAAGGTAGTTACAAATGATACATACCACGTGATACGAATTACTCCTAAATAATAATAATTTTAAATAATACTCCCATATGATAATTAAGTTTTTTTTTTACCCCCAACCTTTCAAAAAGCCTAATAAACACTAACTACTAATAATGCTTTAGTTATGTGGAAATAAAGCATACTGTAAAAAATCAACATCTTGGAGGGAGAGGGACGGAGAAACAGTAAAAAGTATCGCTATGTCTCCACTTGAATGTGACTTTTAATCTAACTTTATTGCATGTCTAAAATAAAGAGGTCAAATATATTTATAAAGTTATATAGGACACCTCACAACCATTGGCTAAGCGCCATCTTAGTTTCAAAGTGCATAGTGAACGCTATCAACATCGTTTTGCATGACTTCAAGTCAACTTCACCAAGATTCATCTTCTTAAACGCACTCCACAAGATTATATCCGTGCAACTGCCATTGTCTACAAATATCCTTTTAACCCGACAATTAACCAGTGTTCCGGTAATTACCAAGTCATCTTCATGATTTGGCACCACATCTCTCGTGTCCTCATCCGTGATGTAGAATAGAGGGGGCTCCACCTTGTTAACTTTTTCTTTGAACTTAGGACGTTCTCTTACTGAAAGAACCTCCTTTAGATACTTCCTTCTTTGGCTGGCAGTGTCCCCTCCTCCTCCCACGGCTCCACAGATGACATTACACTCGAACTTGGGTTCTAGAAATCCATCGCCATCATCATTTTACCTTTTTCTCTTTTCTTCTTAATCTTTCTCGTTTGGTCGGGTGTCATATTGACCCCTGCCTTTGCGATCGTTCTTGTGGCCCTGAGTCTTTATCACGTATTACCTCAGCATGACATCTCTGACAAACTTCTCAATCGTGTCTCCTAAATCCCAGCATTGGTCAGTAATATGTCCTGGTCTGTTATGGAATTCAAAAAACCAGGACTAATCAATCCTCGCCTTATTGTACAATGGACGAGGTCGGTCTACCTTCTTCATCTCTGTTGACGCTACTTCTCGCCAGATTTGTGACTGGGATGCATTTATTGGGATGTACTTTTCATATTTAACCTCATACTTTCCTGACCTGAATTTGGTAGTCGCGTTCCTTCCTTGGTTGTGACCCCCTTGCTGCTCCCTACCCCTTGGCGGTGGGTATCTTCTTCCGAGACTACTACTTTCTTTTTCTTTGCCGACCGCATTGGTAATTTCCATGATCAGCCTGAGATGCACTTGCGTTGCCTCTTTGGCCTACATGCTGATTTACTGGAGGAACTCGAACTCGGCTGATGCTTTGGCTCCCACTGTTCCTGTCTGTATTCTCACTCTGCTGTCCACGGTTCCCATTATGAATCTGGTTCTCTATGCTCCTGATGCGCTGCTCTATAAGCGGAATACATTGCTCTTCTTCCTGCCTCAATGCGACATTTCGCTCCTCCATCTGGATCTCTAAATTTCTAATGTCTTCCTGCCTTTGCAGGGTGTACCTCCTTTCCATGTCATCCATTTAATCCAGGATTGAATTGAGAACGTTGCTCATGAGACGTTCGTTTGGCTCTTGAACCATTTGAATTTGATCTAGCGAATGCGCATCTATTTGATTGGGTGGGACTGCTCGGGTCGTTGGGGCAGGAGTGAAGGCTGCATCTGAGACCTCTTCACTCACATGGATCGCGTCATAGTCCACCGACTGGGGTGGTGCCATGTTCTGGTCTGGACCGGACAGTGAATTCACCTCCTTCAAAACAGGATTTGAAGGTGATTCTCTTCGTCCACCTGCATCAGAGCGTGGGTGTGCCGCCTGATTGTTACTTCTCGTGTTTATCATTGAGAACGTTGGCGTCAATTGTTTCGTTCTTGAGAACAACAATATCTAGCTAGATAGCTAGTGGGTTGATTTTGGATCAATAACTCTCTTTGACGTATCTATAGAAGAAATAATCCTGAACTAAGTAGATCACTGTGCACTTTGAAACTGAGATAGCGATTAGCCAATGGTTGCGAGGTGTGTGCACAATGATAGTATATAATGGAATCGAGAGAACATGAATCTACTTATGAACGTACCTCTTATTTATAAAGATGTTACCTCTGGGTCAAATGTTGTCATTTCTTGATTAGATAAGATATAATCTCTTAATCAGATAAGATATAATCCTTTGATTAGTTAAGATATAATCCCCAATTATTGGGATTAAGATATCTGCACGTTGTTGAGATCTCTCCAATTATTGTTGAGATTCTGAGCTGATGGACCCTTAATAGGTCTCGCTGTGGTGGGACACCTTATTAGATTCATATGTTAGGTTCGTAACAGGTTGGTTTCTACATGTAGAATGAATAGTTAAATTGATTTTATTAAGATTAAGATGCTTGGCATACCTAATTAATCTTTCATAACATCAATAAGCTCACCAATAATTATTTTTGACATATTTTTGTTTTTAGTATTAAACAAATTTCACACATACAAAATGAGTTCTTTTTCATTTATAGTGAAACCCACCTTAAATTCACTTAAAATATAATAGAAGTTTCTAATTTTCCTCATATACTCCCATGAATTAAGCTTTAGTTAGGAATCACACTGATTTCTACATATACATTACAAATTAAACTAGCGATTAGTTAAAAGTTGCTAATATTTCTACTAATATTTCTCATATACATTATATTTGTTGAAGTTTTAAATTAGTGATTAGTGAGGCATACCTAAATTGTAATTAACAGAATTTTTTTTTATTAAAAAACTAATGAAACAGATTTTGTAAAGCTATGGAATGATTTATTATTATTTTTCTCTCCTACACTATGTTTTGTTAAAGTAAAATAAGAAAACAAATTAAGAAGAGATTTAAGAAAAAAGAAAGAAACTTTTCTAATTTAATAGAAGCTAGAAGAATAATACTTGAATTAAATTATAAAAGCTAATTTTATTTTTTAAAAATCTTAAGGTGACAAAAAAAAGTTGCTACATATTATCATAGTGAAAGACCAAAGAGCATGACAAAAAGAAAAGAGAATTGCTAGAACACTCTCTGGCATCTTCTCTCTTACTGTTGGATTTTTAAGTTAGTGACAAAGACCTAAATTTTCATTAATAGTACTATAGAAGAAAGTTTCTTTCTTTTTTAAAATTAGTGAGAGATACATAAATTGTACTAATAAATAGAAGAAATTTTTTTTCTTTGTGTAACAACTAATTAATAAAAGAGAATGTGTAAATGTAAGGCTAACTATTGAATGATTGGTCTTACCAGAGGGATGGCAATGGTGGATGTGAATGTTGTGAATAATGGCATTGCTAATATACTGAAGAGTAATGCAGCCTCCACCCACAATGTGCACGTCAGATCCACGCCCACCAATGGTCTTGTAGCTATTAAAAATGAGTTCTTGAGACAGCTTAATCATCATGTTACTGGGAACACTATCCACAGTGGCTCGTTCTGTATCACTGCATATCTAAGTGTTCCAGGTTTTGGGTTCACAGGGTCCTCATCTGAGGAATCAGGGACTATTTAAAATTGGCCACCTTTTCCTCCCTTTGCGTTCTGCTCGAACCCTATTGCACAATCTGCTAGCCTCTGCCTGTTGTTGGCCCAATCTGGGTCACATTTCCAACAATCATCTATGGGATTCCCTGTTAGACATGATGCCACCCCTTTCTCTGACATTCCCAGCATTTCCCTTCTTGTCATTGAAGCATTCACTTTTCTAAAGAAAAAATTAAAATTAGTGGTAGGAGTGTAGAACAATTTATATGTATTTTTATATATATAAAAAAAAAACATCACTCAAATTTGTTCAAGTCTGAATTTTTTTATATGTAAGAATAACAAATAAGTAACAAGAAATTTATAATAATGCACACACTCTATTCAGTCAACCCAGTTATTCTTTGGTATGCTAAGTCTGGATTAGTGAGGAAAAAACAATTATCATCGCCAAATTTAGTCACTAGTTGGTGAAATTTTAGTAACAAAATTGAATGACTTGTAGTAACTTGACTAGTAACACATATAGAAAAGAAAAATGAAGAAATGGATTTATATGGTGGTAATGACCCAGATGCAAAGATCGTCTCTGTATGTTTTAACTTCTATGTAACTAGGATGGGAAGATAATTGGCAATGTAGGGTCTTTAAGATGAGGTAAAAAAAAGTGTTAGGTGAGTGAGTGACTCTGTGTGTTTTGCATCAAACAGCTAAGAACAAAAGACTAAAAAGACAGAAAAATGGGGTCTTGGAATGATGTAAGTACCTATGAATTTCTCGAGCAACGGTTTCAGGGTCTGAGTGTTGTCCTGGGAGAGTGAGGTTGAGTATTGCTGCATGAGGCAAAAATTATGGCCACAACTGAGAAGAGTATAATGCAGGTTGTTTGGAGCATTGTTGATGAAGAACAAGAGGGTTTGCTTACTGGGCACAAGTGTTGTTTGTTGCCACTACAATGCAAGTATGAACATTCCACTCACACACTCACTCTACTTAGTGAGTGGGGGTCAGAAAAATTGGTACTTGTTGGTGTTCGTTTTTTAAAAAATAAAATACTGTAGCTCCGTGATTAAAGGGATTAGCAGTTAAAAGTGCGACTGTTTAAACAGTACTTTCAGTTGTTTTACTCTGTTACACTGTTTAACCTTTTTGCAATTGGAGTTTAAAAAAAAGTAGGAAAAAGAAGAGAAGTGGGATGGGAGGGTGCGTGGAAGAGCATTGAGCAATGTTACCAGGAAATTACGTCGACGCTCTTATTGAGGAATTAGTGACTTGACTGATCTCGGGAGTGGAATAAAGTCAGGATTATCATTTGACCCTGCGTTTTGAGCTATGGTAGTACTAGTACCATTTCTGAAAATTTCTTGAACTAGACAAGAACAAAAGCATAGGTCTCTTTTGGGATGTAAAAGTATCATTTTTAAATATAAGAAATTATGTATTAGAATATTTAGATTAGAGTATTTTACTGGTACGAGAGTTTTTTTATAAAAAAATTTGAATTTTTAATATAAGAAACTTTTTTTACATTATTTTATTTTTTGAACATCACAAATCAAAATAATTTTTTGGAGTTTTTTTAAATTTTTTACATTATAGTAAAATTTAGTAAAAATTCTTATGAGTGACATAACATTATAAGAATTATAAAAAAATGAATAAGTGACTTAAAAAACTCATATAAGTATTTTTCATTGGAGATGTTCTAAGCTTCTTTATAAGCATTTAAAAAAAAAGAAAGAAAAAATGAAATAAGTTTATGGAGAAGTCAAAATAAGTTTTTTCATTAATTCATTTGTAGATGTCATCTCATCTTTTAGAGAAACTATATTGATGAGCTTCTAAACATTAATTAATGAAGAATTTATTTTTACTTATGAAAAAGTTTATCTTATTTTCTTCTTTTAAAAATATTTCTAAAAAACTTATCCAAATAAACTAATAAATAGAATATATTTAATCACCTTAAAAGACGTTTTTGAATACAAGTTAAAACACGATTAATATCAATCAATGAGCCGTAAGACTGAGATTAATGTTTAAGGTAGTTTGGAGAATTCAAATATGTTCATGGCTTAAACATGTATTTAGTATTGTAAGTTAGCGTTTTTTTTTTTTTTTTATAATTTTAATTCAGTTTGGAGGATCTGTAAGTTGCGCTTTCTGTATTATCACGGCACTACTTGTGCTGCTATAATATAACAGGTATTACAATGAGGAGAGTCTGAATAAGCTCTTATAGTATTCATCTTTATGAGTTTAAAAATAATATCCATATCCATCTTTATATGTGTATGGACAATAGTTTTAATCTCAATCTCGGTACATGCAATATGATCTTTACTAATATATAAAATATAAGGTTAATAATAATAAATTAATAAAAGTTTAATTAAAATAATTATTATAATTATAGTAAAAATTTATTTTTAAATAATTCAAATATAACATTAAAAACATATACACATAATATAAAAATAAAAAAATATAATATTGATTCCTTCAAACTCAAGTTATAATTAAATAAAATTACAAAAATAATCATTTAATAAAGTGATTATTAAAGTTAATGTTATAATCATTTAACAAAAATTATAATTAAAAATTTATGATTTTTCATTATTTGATATTGATATTATTAGAGATTACAGATTTAGAATATTAATCATAAAAATATAATAATTTTTATAAGAAATTATATATATATATATTAATATTTTGTAACATAATATTTATATATACACACGTGTGTGTGGATAGACAAATTAGGTATTAAAATACCGGTACCCGAACTTGCATCCATACCACATAAATTTGCTAGTTTATATATGTTATGTAGTCAGTTTTAATGTTGAATATATATGTTATATATATTAAGAATAATATGTTCATATACAAGCCCAATAGGTTATTGTATGGTTATATGGACGTATATGGGCTAGAGCCCAATAGCTTACTATATTACTAGGGTTTTCCTTATGCTGGAGGAAAAACTGTTGAGCATTCCAAATCTGATGCCTCTTGGTGTAATACTTCAAGCACCCAACACTAAACTCTTCTCTCTCAAACCTCCTTACCTCCAACAATCTTGAAGTATTAGCTTCGTGTATCGGATTTGAGTGAATAAGGTGTTGTTTCGAAGATCTCATCGAGAGGAACTCAAGCGTGTGATCATTTTCGTGTTTCGACAGAAGGATTGACCGGGATCTGAGATTAAAAACCTTGCAGCCGCAACTTTTGAGGCCAGATCCTGGAGATTTCAGCCAATTTCGTGAGTTGAAACCTTATGGGTTTTGTTCTACTCGTCGAGACAATCGTTTTGAGTGGTCATTTGCCAAAAACGGATGTCAAACGAAGGAGCTATAACCGTTTGAAGTTTCTACAATTTCCCGACAGCTGGTTCGCTTCTTTGATGAACTTTCCAGCAACTTTGTGTTCTCCGGCGATTGGTTCGTCTTCTCCGGCGAACTTTCCGGCGACTGGTTCGTCTTCTCCGACGAACTTTTCCAGCTATTTTTCAGCAAGTCTCCGGCAATCAAAAATCATTGTTCCTAAGGTTTTTGGGCGTTCCAGACTCATTTTTGGGGTCAAATTTGACAAATTTCACCTCTACAGTATTGTTTTGAAAAGTTAGAAGGTTGATATACTTTGGAGGATTTTAAGGTGCACTCTTTCTAACTCTTTTACTTTGATTAAAATGGCAAAACATAACTCTCATGATATCATAAAGTTGAAATCCTTTGATGTCACTAATTTCATAGTTGGAAATTTCATGTTCAGTTTAGCATGAAGGAACGTGATATATTCTATACTGTATTAAGTGATTTTGCATCTACTGTTGAAAATGTGGATGAATATCAATGGATTAAAGATGAAGAATTTTGTAGATATTACTTGTTAAACTCTTTAAATCCTCGTTTAACTATGACTTATAGTGAGTATAAGACTGCAAAGGAGATATGGGATCACTTAAATAGTCAATTTCGAAAACAAGAGAGGCTTTCTAAGACTCTTCTAGCAAAGAAGTTCTTTGACTTTAAGTTCAATATGAACTCGAGCATCACTTCTTAATTAATTGAACTTGAGAATATAAGGAACAAGCTAAAAGGGGACAAGTCTGATTTGTCTGATAATCTCTTTGTTGGTCTTGTGTTGAGTAAGCTACCTGCTGAATGGAATTCTTTTAAGGCTGACATGCACAAACTAAAAAAACAGATGGGGATGGATAAATTAAAAAGATACATTCATATTGAAGATCAAAACATTTGTAGGAAGAGCTTGGAACAAGTAGGACAACAAAAGTCAATTGCCAACTTAGTTTCACATTCCTATAAATATCAGAAAAAGTCCAAGCCACCAAAAGGTGAATCCTCTTCACAGGTAGAGGCCAAAAAGACTGTCTTCAAGAAGAAGAAGAAGGGCAAGTGCCATAACTATGAAAATTGAGGTCACTAGGCAGCAGAGTGTAAGCTACCAAAAATGTTAAAGAACAACACACCACAAAATGAGGCTAATATGCTAATTAGTGAACTTGAGCCTCAAGCCTTCATTGGAATAATGAACAATGGGAAGGTCAGTGTCTCTTCTGAGTGGTGGTTAGATAGTGGTGCTACATACCATGCGACAAATGATGGGAATTTGTTCACTGAGGCCATAGAAGTGAAAGACACCGTAGAAAATTGTAATGGTAGTGAGGCAGAGGTGACTCATGCTGGAACTGCTAATTTGGTGCTTTCTTCAGGTAAGTTACTAACTTTGAAACATGTTAAAGTAGTACCTTTACTTAAAAAGAACTTAATATCTATGAGTTTACTTGATAAAGCTGGTATGTCTTTTTCAACTATGAATGGTAGAGTAACTTTATCTGTTAACTCATGCTACTTCAGTTGTGCATTTATGATCAATGGCATGTATAGCTTGAGTTTAGATAATGATAGCATAAACCATGTTAGTTCTACTTTGATTGTTCCAAAATTATTACATAATAGACTTGGACATGTGAACTATAGGAAAATGCAACATTTATCTAAAACTCACAACATTCCATTAGATACTTCTATTCGATTTGACAAATGTGAAGTGTGTGCACAAACTAAAATCACTAGAAAACCTTTTAAGTCGGTTTCTAAAAGCACAACACTTCTTGAGCTTATACATTCTGATCTTTGTGACTTTAAAAACTATGTCATCAGAGGGGGTCGGAAGTACCTAATCACTTTCATAGATGATTTCTCTAGATATTGTCATGTTTATTTGTTGAAATCGACAGATGAAGCTTTTGAAAAGTTTAAGATTTTTAAATCTAGAGTTGAAAATCAACTTAATTTGAAAATTAAGAGGTTTAAGAGTGATAGAGGAGGAAAATATACAATGACAGAGTTCAAGGAATTTTGTACTTTGGAAGGCATAATACTTGAAACCACTGCTCCATACTCACCCCAATCAAATGATGTTGCAGAGCGTAAGAATAGAACTTTAATTGAAATGTTAAATTCTATGTTACTTACAGCTGGCATGCCTTCCTCCTATTAGGGAGAAGCTGTTTTAACTCCTAATCACATCTTAAACAGGTTGCCGCACTCTAAATTGTCTAAGACACCTTATGAGATATGGCACAAACGTCCTTGTAGATATGATACCCTTAAAACTTGGAGTTGTGTTGCCTATGTAAGGATACAAGATCCTAAAAGGCTTAAGGTGGGACCTATAACCACTACTTGTGTATATCTAGGTAGTGCAGAAGATAGTGTTGCAAACATATTTTTGGATCTATCTACTAATATAGTAATAGAATCTAGAGATGCATAATTCTTTGAGTACAAGTTTGTTAGCAATCTTGACTTGAAGGTTTTTGGATCTACAAATATGATTTCAAAATCTCCTGTAGAATCTATAGCTTGTCCTTCTGACACTAATCTCACACAACTGGCTATTGAACCAATCCTAGTTAGAAACTCTACAAGAGATAAAGTTTTTAAAAGTTTTAGTGAGGACTTTGTCACTTACCATATAGAGGGTGATCCACTCTCCTATCAAGAAGCAATGAGATCTAGGGAATCCTTAGATGATGAAATGACAGAATCACACTTGGCAGCTAGTCAATTTGCCAAAAAGGGCTAAGGCTATAAGCTGTAAGTGGGTATTAAAGTAACTGAATAGTGACGGATCAATAGCTAGATATAAAGCACGTTTAGTAGCTAAAGGCTTTAAATAGCAGAGTGGAATAAACTTTTTTGACGTTTATTCACCTGTATGTCATCTGTCAACTATAAGAATTCTTCTTGCTTTGGCATCTATTGAACACTTTGTAGTGCATCAAATGGATGTAAAGACAACTTTCTTAAATGGAGAGTTAAATGAAGAAATCTACATGGAACAACCTAAAGGGTATGTCATGAAAGGCCTTGAGAAAAAAAGTTTATAAATTGAACAAATCTTTATATGGTCTTAAACAAGCACCTAAGATGTGGTATCTTAAGTTTGACAAGGTGGTAAAGAGTTGTGGTTTTCGGTCAAGTTATTCAGATAAATGTCTTTACTATGGTTTCATGTCAAATAAGATAGTCATCATATGCTTGTATGTTGATGACATATTAATTCTTGGCTCCAATCATTCTATAGTGAGTGATGTGAAAACCACTTTAGCTAGAGAATTTGACATGAAAGATCTTGGTATAGCTAATACCATTCTCGGTATGAAAGTAAGTTTTGAAAGACAAGTTATCTCCCTTAGCCAAGCTCATTATATTGAGCAGCTACTTTCTACCTGGGGATACAGTGAGTGTAAATCGAGTGAGACACCATATGATTATAACAAAAGACTGAGTCCTAATGAAGGGACCAGTGTGGATAAGTTAAAGTACTCAAAACTGATAGGTAGTCTCATGTATGCTATGAGTTGCACTAGACTTGACATAGCCTTTGCAGTTGACATGTTGAGTCGTTTCACTAGTAATCCTAGTAAAGAGCATTGGGATGCCCTCAGTAGGCTGATGAGATACCTTAAAGGTACTAAAGATTATGCTTTAAGTTATTCTGGTTATCCTCCAACTATGGATCGATATTTTGATGCCTCGTGGTGTTCAAAAATTGGAAATAATAAATCCGTCAGTGGATATGTATTCACTCTGGGTGGAGCTGCTGCTACTTGGAAATCCAAAAGACAGACTTGTATTGCGTTGTCATCAATGGAATTAGAACTTTTTGCTTTAGCCTCAGCTGGTGAAGAGGCGGAGTGGATAAAGAATCTAATTATGAATATTCCTTTGACTAAACTAAAGATTAATTCTTTAAGTTTATTTTGTGATAGTCAAGCAGCAGTCCAAGTCATAAAGAATGCTCTCTTTAATTCAAAGAGAAGACATGTGAGGCTGAGACATACGTTGTTGAATTATCTGAGAGAACAGGGAGTTATCACTTTGGTTGATGTGAGATTGAAGGATAACTTGGCTGATGCTCTCACAAAAGGTTTGCCTAAAGATCGATTATTCAAAATAGTGGGGGAAATGGGGTTAAAGACTATGTAGACAAGTCTTAATTATCATTTACTTACCTTAAATTGTGTGTTTTGAATTATCGAATCTTCTTTTGTTGGCCAAATCATAAGCACAATTTATATGTTTCATCGATGATCGTGGTTGCTAACTATTTTGAAAGGGGTGAATTATCTCATTCCAAAATTGATGAGATGATTTTTAATCCAATTCAAAGTTCTATCTGGGAAGCTTGTGTCATTCCAAACTTGATGATACAATCCTACCAGGTTGACCTATCCTTTTGGTTAAATGATCTCATTCCAAACTTGATGTTAGATTATTTGACTTTAAGGAATTAGTAACTGTGACATCCAAACTGAAACATAGAAATAGTTGATTATATAAGAAGCCTATTAGTCTTGTTCTTAATTGAAACTTGACATTACAAGACTAGGTTATTGTAAGTGATATGACTATTAGTCTCATTTTGTGAAACGAGACAATCGTTACTCTCTTACAAATAAACTTAGGTTGATGACTCTTTATAACTTAAACTATTTAGGCTTTGTTCATAATTTATGAAACTGACTTGATGCTTATGAACATGATATTGTGATGCTTTATGACATTGATATATGTTCTTCTTTGCCTGATGATATGATGCTAAGTTCTTTTAGTAGAACTAGATATTTTTGGTAGTTTATTCAAATGATTGAATTCATGATAATATGAAATTCATATTTGAAAATCTACAGGGGATGATAGAGATGGAGGAGAGCTTAAGAAGTTGGATCCTTAGGAGGACGACCAACTTAATATATGAATATATCATTTAGAGTAGTAGGGAACTTGATAGTTCACTTGCTATTGCCCATTATGTTGGAGTCCATTTACTTGAGACTATTGCCCATTATGTTGGAGTCCATTTACTTGAGACTTACATTTTGTTATTTCTATTTTGTGAACATCATGATTATTATGCTTCTTTCTTATATTTGTAAGGCCTTAGACTATTTTGATTGGCTTACTTATACTTGATTGTTATGCATATGTTGGTTGTGAACTGATTTTGAGATTATTTTTTGAATGTTGGGATTTGGATGAATTTAGATTTAATTTAAAAACTCTTGGTATTTATATTGATATATTGATCTCAAAACAGATTCATGAGAATGATGATTCACTTAGTTTGATTGCAAACGTAGTCTGAGTTTAATATTTTATTATTAAAACTCTTTGACCGATCCGAGTTGATTGTCTTGGACTGGATGTGAATGATTCATGTTTGTTTGAACATTACACTAACTATTTTATTGGATTGTGTTGTATGGTGAATATAGGAGGAGATTGTTGAATATATATGTTATATATATTATTAATAATATGTTCACATACAAGCCCAATAGGTTATTGTATGATTATATAGGCGCATATGGGCTAGAGCCCAATAACTTACTATATTACTAGGGTTTTTTCTACGCTAGAGGAAAAACTGTTGAACATTCCAAATCTGATGCCTCTTGGTGTAATACTTCAAACCTCCAACACTAAACCTTTCTCTCTCTAACCTCCTTACCTCCAACAGATAATTACTTGTTATGCTTGTGGATATCTTTTTAGCCTCTATAATTTAGTAGTTTTTATTTTTATTCTTGTAAAAAAATTAATTTTAGTCATTATGGATGATATTTATTTATTTTCGTCTTTAAAACAATTTAGATAGTAATTCGAACAATAAAAAAATAATTAAGGCAGTACTTTAAAGACAAAAATAAAACAAACATAATTTAAAGATTAAAACAATTTTTTAGTAAAAAAAATGTTAAATTACAAGAATTAAAAATATATTTTAATTAATTTATTTATTTTCAACTAAGTATTTTAATTTTTTTTCCATTCTTTATATAACATGCACCATGTCTAAAGTGGTATGACGGACCAACTAACACATACTACTGGATATATTAACAAAAATTAAACATCTTGGATTAATGTGACGTGAAACTGGTAAGAAGTGTAGTGGTGTAGTGTGAGATTTGAATTTAGGAAACATTTTAAATGTTAGACCACACTTGGTAAGAAAGAAAAAAAGAAAAGAAATATAAATATAAACTGGTGATATAATGTAATAAAAAGGAAAAAGATAGAAAAAATGAGAATGTTGATTAGAAATTCAAAACAATAGAATGTATAAGTATTATTCTCTTAAGTTGTTACAATTTAGTGCCCAATCCTGTGCATATAAAAAAAACCTTAAGAAGCCATTCTAACGAAGAAGAGCAGCTAGAAATCAGGCGGAAAGATGATATTTACCATCAATCCTCCCAACAAATCTACCTCAATCTAATGAGTAGGTTGTTGATCAATTCAAACTGCACATAATTTAATTGTGATAAATTGTTCCGAATTGTTAATATAGTTTGTCTGAATTGAACTCCTAACTGGTTTGAATTGAATTATTCTCTTCTGACCATTTAAAACTGTTTTAATGGATTTTTTTAGAAAATATTTTTTTTATTTTCACTTTTAAGAATAATTCAATTGTATATTATTAAAATCATTTTTTTAAAATGTTAATATTACCATTGACGTTCTTTCGGAACCTGGAATAAGAATTAGCCATACTTGTGAATTAAATGCTAGTAAAATATTTGTCTACATTTGTTCATTTAAGAATTAAGATGGAAAAAAAATCATTTGAGCAAATGAAATTGAAGATGATAAATAGTGAATCAGAGTATAAAAAAGAGCAGACATATCATGTAAGACCATTGACATTCAAAAACTTACAGAAACCAGACATAAACTGAAAGCAAACATACTCCATAAGAAGAAACATTTTCAATAGAGAATAAACATACATTATATTGTGAACAGTGTCAATCAATAAGCTAGAGGACACAAAACCAGAAGAGGACACAAAAAACATAACTCCTGTTTTCACTGTACCAGAATAAAATACAAAACCACACTGAATTAAGAACAATACATTTATTGTTTGATTATAATTATAAAATGTTTTTTTTAAAAGATAGTTATTGTTTTTGTTTTTCAAAGAAGTTAATCAAATCAAGCAGCTCATAAAATTAATCAGAAATCTATTTGTTTGTAGATTATTTTCTTAGCGTGAATACATTATTGACAGACACGATTAAAAACAAAGAAATATAGCATTGAATAATTCTGACGAGATTTTTTTGTTTTTACGATTTTAATGTATTTTGAATATTTTACTGACCACACATACGAGATTTTGAAACCTTGCCACGTTCTCTGTCCAAAAATGGATGGCTGAAATTAATAGTTTCCCCACCAGCATTTAATGTGATTTAAAAAACCGGTACAAGACCATCCTGACTTGTGTCGTAATATCAATTTCTTCCTGACTTTTGCAACTACTTTTCTGAATTTTTGCAACTGCAATTAATAATGCATGGGTTAGATTTGTGACGATATTAACCAACACGATCGCAGCGGAAATTTAAAACCTTTAAAACAAGTGTGCATCGTTTTTCTCTTCTCTGAATCAACAACACCAAACCAATGTCTCGTTCTGAATCTGAACCTGTTCATTTGGTTTTCCTCCCAAGTGCTGGCTTGGGCCACCTTAACCCGTGTCTAAGAACAGCAGCACTATTCCTCCGTCATGGTTGCAAAGTCACTCTCATCACTCCCAAACCCACTGTCTCCATCGCTGAGTCAAACCTCATCTCTCGCTTTTGTTCTTCTTTCCCTCACCAACAAGTTGCCTCCATAGACTTAAACCTCACCCCTTTGGATCCATCCACGGTTGTCATCAAAGACCCTTTTTGGCGTCACTTTGAAACCATTCGTCGTTCGGCTCACCTTGTAGCTCCAATTATATCTTCACTTTCAACACCTCCCTCAGCTTTCATCTTCGATGTTAGCTTAATCTCCCCTCTTGTTCCAATCACTGAGAAACTCTCTTGTCCTTGTTACATTTACTTCATTGCACCAGCTAGAATGTTCTCTTTCTTTGCACACCTTTCTGTTCTCTCTGCTTCAAACAATCAAGGTACACATGAATATGCACACCCTTGTTCATTCATTGGTGACTCTGTTAAAATCCCAGGAATTGAGACGCCAATACCAAGATCATCGGTGCCTACTTTTCTTCTTAAACCCAACAGCCTTTTTGAGAGAATCTTCATGGAGGACAGTCCAAAACTGAAAAAACTGAACGGGATTTTCATCAACACGTTTGAGCAAATGGAAGGGGAGGCACTAACAGCACTCAACGAGGGAAAAGTGGCTGAAGGGTTGCCACCAGTGCTCGGTGTTGGACCCTTAATGGAGTGTGAGTTTGAGAAGGTGGAGCAAGGTGAAAGTGGTGGTGGTGGTTCCATCATGAGTTCAATATTGGAGTGGCTTGATGAACAAGATGAAGGGTCGGTGGTGTATGTTTGCATGGGGAACAGGACAGCAATAAGGACGGAGCAAATAAAGGACATGGCTTTAGGGTTAGTAGAATGTGGGTATAGTTTTTTGTGGGTGGTGAAGTTGAAGGTGGTTGATAAAGAAGAGGAAGAGAAGGGTTTGGAGGATGTGTTCGGGAGTGAGTTGATGAAAAAGGTGAAGGAAAAGGGTAGGGTTGTGAAGGAATATGTGGAGCAGATGAAGATTTTGGGGCACCCCAGTGTGGGAGGGTTTGTGAGTCATGGAGGGTGGAACTCAATAATCGAGGCTATGTGGGAAGGAGTGCCTATTCTGTCATGGGCTCAGAATGGGGATCAAAAGATAAGTTCAGAGGTAGTGCGGATGAGTGGGGTGGGGATTTGGCCCGAGGAGTGGGGGTGGGGAGCAGAAGAGGTGGTCAAAGGAGAAGAGATTGCTAAAAGAATCAATGAAATGATGAGAAATGGAACTTTGAGGGTCAAAGCTGGAGAAATGATGGAGGCAGCTAGGAGGGCTGCTGGTGTTGGTGGGAGCTGTGAGGCTATTGTTAAGAGACTAATTGAGGAGTGGAAGAGGAATGCTCAAGCTAATTGAACTTGTACTCAATAAACTATGGAGCGAGCGTGTGGATGGATTTGTGTGAAGTTGTTCTTGCTTAATCAGTAATTCCAAGTATGAGTCATGGGTATTCAGCTGTGTGAAGAACTTTTTTACCAATAATGATGTCATCTAAATCGAATAAAATTGCCTACTTAATTAATTAGTTCCAGTTGGTTGAGTTTTGTCGGGGGTTTAATGTTAAGGAGTGGAAGAAGAATATTGCTCAAGCTAGCTAGCTACTTGAATATCAGTGCTCATGAGTAGTACTTAATTAATTAGCTGCATATCACCAAGGCTAGTTAACTAGTTCGTGTTATATTTAGAATCAGTTGAGTTTTGTAGGGTGTTTAATGTTTTTATTTTGTTGCAAAAATGTTTAGTTGAGTTAGATTTGAAGATTTACTAAGATCTGAACTTGTGTTATGATCTAAAGAGTGCTTATTGAGTCAACCATCCTTACCAACTTGCCAATTTTTTACCTATGCATTTCCTTAATTAATGCTAAAGGATATTTGCGTATTCTGAAGGTGTTATCAAATGAGCCTACATTAAGCAGCCAATTGTGACAGCTTGCACTCTTCCAGAATCACCTAGAATACTCTAGAAATGATGCTGGGATGTATTTTGATTTTTTGGTTGTATTTGCTGAGTTGTTTAATTTGTTATATGTATCAGAGTTCCAACCTAGAGCCTTGCTGATACCTTCTTCCTCACCATGCAGGAACTGTGAGCAACAATGACCTGTCACAGATTCCCTCAAGTCCCTATTACATCCACCCTAGTGAGAGTCCTTCGTCCATTATTTTTTCACCATCTTTGACTACAAATAATTACCAATCTTGGTCATGATCAGTTAAAATGGCCCTTATTTCAAAGAACAAAATGGGTTACCTTGTCGGTGCTTTACCGATTCCAACTTCCACAGATCCTTTATACCCCTCGTGGGAACGTTGCATACCTAAATCATGTCCTAGATCTTAAATTTCCTGCCACCATCCATTGCTCAAAAGTGTTATATATTTTGACCATGCTACAAACATTTGGAATTGACCTTGTCGGTTTTTTTTTTTAATTTTTTTTAGAAAAAAAATAATTTGTTTTTTAAAACAAATAACTTTTTTTTTGGAAAAAAATAATTTTGGAATATGAATAGATTTTTATTATTCAAATAATGTTAGTTATATACTTATATATAATAAGTACATATATAATTTTGAATTTTTAATATATATCATATCAAATCGGACTAATTACTGATACATCTGTTAGACCACTAATCACTAATCCATTATCTCGATTAAATCAATGACGGGATTGAATTTAATAAGTATGCTAATTTGTACCTTTCTATCAATATTCCAGATGACTCCTTCAGTGCAAGGAGGAGTGGTGAGTGATCTGGGTATCTGTAAAACACATTGCCTCTTGTCCGTAATCCCGAGGGATTTGTCTCTCCAATTACTCTTTCCACTTCATTATCAACCAAGGTGCTTTATGTCTTTCTCCAACTTAATTTACATAAACCTTAATTAGGACTTGTTTGTTGCATTTATAGAGTAACGATCACTACTAGAAAAAGCCCAATTCACGACATAGCATCGATGA
Organism: Glycine tomentella; assembly: GCA_007407185.1. Taxonomy (NCBI): domain Eukaryota; kingdom Viridiplantae; phylum Streptophyta; class Magnoliopsida; order Fabales; family Fabaceae; genus Glycine; species Glycine tomentella. The sequence goes on along the minus strand of PYAF01002335.1, from coordinate 199,612 downwards.
CGGTTATTTGATAACCGTCTTTGTATCATCGACGGTGGCATTTTTGCAATTATGTTGAAATTAAGCATCCTGCACAGGAGCAAGCGAAGACGGTTATGGAAAACTGTCATCTTTTTCCTCTATTTTCAAAGACACCATCTTTGTCGTTTTTACGCTATTTTAAAGACATAATAACTATTGTTTTCATCTCCTGTGCCCTAGTCGACATGCACACACACTTTCGACACCTTCACTGCAACAACAAAACTGCTCCTTTCCGTTTCCACACCTCCGACTTTGCAACTTGGAGTTCTGAACAGGGACCCTTCAGAACTGATTGCAGCCCTTTCGCTCTTGTTTGGTCTTGCCTTCGAATTTGCGTAAGGTGAGGGCATTTTTCTTGGTGTTGTGTTCTGGGTTAGGGGTTATGAGTTGTTATCGTATTTCAGTACAAGGTTTTGGGTGGGTCAGTGTTTGATAAGCATTTTTATTATGGAATCAGTCTTAGAACAGTCGTTCATGGAATTTCCTTGTGTATTACCATTTGTTTTGGGTTTTAAGTTGCTCTATCATTATTTTACATGGCATGCTATTTGTGTGGTTTAAGTTGTATGCTCTGGTTTTAGGAGACTATACCCTGTTCATAGCTTTAATATGAACAAACTTCTGTTGTGTGTGAGAATAAAAGCACTAAAGTAAACTTTTCTATTTGTAAATTAAACTGTCTACCGTCGATGTCCTTCCTGCAAAGCCAAAAGCAATCAATTATTTCTTTATTTTGCAACACAATTCATATATATTAATACTCTCTCTTTCTACACAATTCAAACTCACTTTGTCTTGTTTGTTTTGCATTCTTCACACCTGCTCAGCTCCTAATTGTACAATTTTACTACTTTTAGAGGAATTGATTTCGTCTACTTGTCAAATAATTGAACAAAGAGACTAAGATATGATTCACTATTTTACTGCCATCATTTTTGTATTTCTTATGGATTGTACTGTAAATAATGGCATTCAAAAAATTGCATATTCAAAGCTTGTCATGCTTAATTAATTTCCAGTGTTCATTTTCAACTTCAGGTCTTATTTTTTTATTTTTAAAAGTATTTTTTTTAGATTACAAGTGGATGCCAGGATTAATTGTGTTATATAGAGTCATCTTATTCTTTTCCTACCATGGTAATTGTTTTAAAAATTATCAATTAAGGATGAGATTCCACACAAATAGAGACTTAGAAGGTACATGATTGAATCACTAAGAAGCAAGAACATTATGGTCTCTGTTATGCCATCCCCAGCCTTTCATTATTTTTTGCTGCAGCTAAGTCAGTCAGTCTTATGATAAATGATAAACCTCTAATGATAAACCTCTAATGTTCAAAATGATAAACCATAGGCAACTCTGGCTTAGGTAAGTTAGGAAATTTGGACTTAGGCATTTCATGAATGTTAGGCAACTCAATTACTTTAGTCAATTTGGGCTTTAGCAATTCAGGAACCTTAGGCAACTTGGGTTTGGGCAATTCAATAATCTTAGGAAATTCGGGTACTTTAGGTTACTCGGGCTTAGATAATTCAGGGACCTTAGACATCTCAGGTACTTTAGACAAGTCAGACTTAGGCAATTCAGGAACCTTGGGCATCTTATATTACTTTAGGCAACTCTGGCTTAGGCATATCAGAGACTTTAGACAACTGGGGTACTTTAGGCATTTGAGGGACCTTAGCCATTTCTGGTACTTTAGGCAATTCAGGGACCTGAGGTAGATTATTTTTTGGGACTGTAAGGATCTTAGGCAACTCCTGCTTTGCTAATTTGGTGATTTCCGGCAGAGGTGGCAACTCGGGTTTGGGAAGTTGTTGCAGTTCTGGTTTTGACAAGGTTGATTCCAGGAGACTGCGTGATCCGGCAAATATTGTGTGACTGTTTGGTGATATTTTCTGGGGAAAATAACTTTTAATCACTTGATAAGGAGTAATATGTTGGGACCAATAGTGGCTCCTTATCTTGTAATGTAACCTTCTATTTGCTTTTGGCCCAATAATACGGAACTTGTGTCCTAAACAGGATCGAAGTCCAATAACTATCTCTCTGTCTAAAGTATTCTATAGCAACAATGGCAGTTCACTTAAAATCAATGACACACAAAATTAAATAAGTATTTAAATGTGTGTTCACAAATAGTGACCAAATAATGTTAAGAATTAATAATAGGGGGGAAACATTACATATAGTTAAGAATGGAGAGGAATGTTGCTAGAGAGATCTGAATTCTCTAAGGGAGCTTCATGGTATAACCTTGCAAATTGCAATGGGAGGAAGGAGGGATAGAAACTTGCTTTGAAAAAATAAATCTATATATATATATATATCACATTTATGCCTCACAGCGCTTAATTAACTAGTTGTGTTAATTTAAAATACTAAAATTCGTACGTACTGTAAGTTTTGAAAAAACAAAAACCTGTAAGCAGCCGCACAACTATTTATGCAAAATAAAATAAAAAACAAATAAATAGTTATAATAAAAATAAACAATTAACCCTTTTTGAGTGGCTCTTTACTCTTGTTACAATTATACTTTCAAGAAAGTTGGTATGATCAGTTTATCAGGTGTCTTGAACTTATGTTTCTAGCTTATATAATGGATGGATCAATTATTATGATGATGTTTAACATAAGTTTTCATTTTGAACATAATGTTTACATGTTAATCAATTATTATGAGATTAAATGCAATGAACATTTAGAAATCCAACTGAGGCAATTAAAATTTGAGAGATGAAACACACATGTAATACCTGGAAGAATAAAAATATAGTTAAGC
>PYAF01002335.1:183005-196702 GCA_007407185.1 Glycine tomentella | reverse complement strand
CACACATGTAATACCTGGAAGAATAAAAATATAGTTAAGCCTAATTAAAACGTGCTGGAGGGCCTAGAGAGTTTTTGGTTGTCGTTATATGAGTGTTGGGGTTGGGACAGGAAACCCAAATACATAAACTTACAAATGAAAGGAAGTTATACAAATAACCATGAAGCCTCACTCTGTTGGCAGGCTATCAGAAATCATCGAAGTAGCTCTGCTTAGACCTTACAATGGCCTAAAGCTAATGACTAGGCTTAAGAAAGAAACAACATATTCTTATTTCCCATCAATTTTGTCTTTCACTACAAAGGATCATTTCCAAGTTACTAATTCTGTCCATGTTTGAGGTTTTGTGGCATTAACTTGTATTGTACTGGTCTGAGTTGCTAGATGGCATTATCTTTTGTGCAGGAGTTGGCCATCCGAGAATTTTCCTTTCATGAACTGAATGCTAATTTACTCTGGCCAGGGACATTTGCATTTGCAGAATGGTTAGTTCAGAACATGTCATGCATTGAAGGATGGCGTGCCATTGAGTTAGGGAGGTATATAAATTACTTGTACATTAATTTATGTCTAAACTATAGTTATTGTTACTTAATTGCATCCAGCTACACATCTATCAATAATCGTTGTTGGTTGTACATTTCATTTCTGTGACAAGCATACTTAACTGTATTTCTTATGAAAATGTATCACCATGTGTTTTGCTCTCACATTTTGGACAATTGATTTCTTTTTTGCTTTTCTCATGTTGCATCCAATTTCAGTGGCATAGGTGCTTTGGCCATATTTATTCGAAAATCTTACAATGTTGATATTACAACTTCAGACTATGATGACCAAAAATAAAGAAGAACATTGCTCACAACTGCATGGCAAATGAAATACCTATCATCATATCACATAATACGTGAGTCTTCTTTCAATTGACCTAGCTGTCTTTTGCTTTTTAGTAAGCTATTGAGAAGGGTTTAAAAGTGGAGATTCTATGTTTTCTGGCTGGTTAAGTATCCTTTATGATTGTAGTTTAAAATCTTTATGCCATAAAACAATTTTATATTTGAGCCTTATTGTTGCTTAGTTAACAAACCTTGCTTCCTTTGAGTGATTTTATCTGCTTGCTACCAGTATTACTCTCTAGAGCTCAAAAGATATATTGTCTTTGCCAAGGTAGCCTCTTTGAAACTCATTCCTTCTTCCCATCTACTTTTGAGTGCGTCGTGACATTCATGCTATGCTCCCAGTCCCAGTTGGTCACTCTTCTATTCAGGATGCTCAGCATCTATCTCACCTACTTTCTTGCTCATATATCAATCAGACAATGACAATCACATCCGAAACCTATTGATGGACTCATAGACCTAGTTGATTAGCCAAGTCTCCCTGTTACCAATTCAGTTCCTTGACTTCATTCTCATCTTAGTGAAAATCTCCTGCACCAAAACTGACTAGAAGTGACTATAGCATTACAAAATAGACAACTCTACTTATAGACCTCTAACTTTGTCTGTCATTTCTAAAAACTGCAGTTGGGACATCTGCAATTTCTGAAAAAAGATAGGCTAATAAAATGGTAAAAGCAAAAATATGTATTTTCATACTAGTAGCTTTAATCCTCACATGCATAAGATATCTGCAATTTCAGTTCCATCTAAAGCTATTCACAATCCCAAATATTATAAAAGTAACAAAATGCAGAAAACAACAAAAGATATTACCCAAACCATTAGTTAACAAATATGTACCCAAACTTTCTGAATAATTGATGCCTTAAATAACTTAATTTTGAGGTAATCATGTGATTCTGAGGGATTGAAATTAACAACAATGTAGAACAAACCTTTTTCCCCTTTTTCTGTTTCTCTTCAAATCCACCCAAAACCACACATGGTTGCACCTCATCAATTTGAGAGCAAAGGAACGTTACAAGGTATTGAGGAAAAAATTCCTTGTTTTTGTATCCAAAGTTTCAGACAGCAAAGATAAATTTATATACTCAAACCACTTACAACATCAAGGTCCCAAATTTCTATGGAAGGTTCCATTGAACCAATACCTATGATGTTCCCTGTGATCATATTAAAATTATTTTAAGCTAATAAGATAAAGTAAAGATATATGAAGCAGGTTTCAAGTAAAATTCAAAGCACAAATTGCAATGGTGGTGATTTCAAGTAGTCCAAACCTAGAAAGTTATTGAAACTTAAGAAATTTTCTAAAGGTCTACACATCAGAAGTTAACAGCACATACTAATTTCACTCTATTTTCTAATGAAATGCATCTGTATTCACAAAGCATGGCTTTTCTGGACGCAACACAATGGATGCACTGCAGTTATGCTTGATTCTAAACCAGAATGCTACAACAACCATGCTAGAATTTTCCCTACTGGCTGTGACATTAATGGAAACAATTTGTTTCCCTGCTTGGGACCTTTTACTTGTTAAATGTGCCACCATTTTAAGTAACTTGGTTAGAGTTTTGTTGACCTTTGATTAACCATTTGTACTTTAATGAGTGCAAATCCTTAAAGTACATGGCATGCTTATAGACCCCAGGCTCTGAGTTTTCATAAATTGAAACAAATAATGGAACCAATTCAGCTGTTGCTACCTAGCACCACTTTTTCTCGTATACAAAAATTAAAATTGAAACATTTTTTTTGTAAATCTATTGCTTGTCCTTTAGAAAACTGGTCTAAATGGTTGTTTTTATTCCTGGGAGACACAACGGTGGTGTGGTATTTGAGGCATTATACTCATGTTTATTTATAAGCTTGTGTTCAATTGTATCCTTTTGACTGTCTTGTGAGAGCATTTATTAGATTCTAAGGTTCCACACTCACAGCTTTGGTGACAAAGGATTGGTATAACCCATCCAAAGCTCTTGCTGAAAGCCTTGTTGGTATCTTTATTAGCTACTACTTTTTCCCCAATTTTTTGCATTCTGACACGGCCAATGCCTTACACAGTTGTTATAACCTTAACATTATCTAGCACACTTGCATATCACCACCAACATTCTTTACCCATAGGACATCAACCTTTTGATTCACCAAGAGTTTCTTTACCCATACTACATTTGACAGGGGAAAAAAACATGAATTAAAAATGCTCAAATAACTCATGAATGGGTAACCACAATTTCAAATTCACAGACCATGACCGTCCCCAGTCCCCATACCATATTTCCTCTAACTTATAAGGAAGACCAGTCACCTTAAATGAGTAGTTGTGCATGGTTGAGTTTGAAAACTGTTACATGAAAGAAAATACTGTTGCTTGGCCATTTAGGATCATACACGACTCTATTTTTTTTCCTATTTTGATACTTTCTTTGTTCTGAGGTTCTGTCATTATTGATTATGTAACTTTTATCTGTCATATGAATTTCCAAATGTATCCATCAGTCATAATGACATAAACAACACTTTTTTCTCGACTTCATATGAGCAGATTTTAAACAAAGGCCACGCAATTGTTATATTTCATTCTATAACAATATCATTTAATTTAGAAATTTCCACTTGAGAAACATGGATTCACCCTACCAATTAATCTACAGACAAACATAGTAGACTTTATCCTTTGTGTCTTTCAATAAGAAGACTTCCTGTAATTGTTACTTATAATTTGTAAGTTCCAGCGGAGAACTCATAGAAGTGACTTGTAATTGCGTTTTGCAGGATATGTATGCCAAGCTTTGAGAAAAAAAATTGAAGAACTGAATCGCAAAAGGCTAGAAATTGAATCTCAAATACATACGAAAGAAGTTATCCAACCGTAATTAAGGTAACAATTCTGTCCCATTCGAGCTTTCTATGTTTAACTGTGTATAATCCGAAATGTGATATGTAGCCTGTCAAAGGTTTATCTTGCATGCCCTTGCTTTGGAAGGAATGACTAATTTGTTAGATGATTACTTAACGTAATGATGTATGAATAGCTCTTGAAAATAGATTTGGTTGGTTTGGAACAAATTTTCACTGTCAACTTATTTTCAGTGTCATTCTAACGGTGTCAAGTCCAACTAGTAGTGGAAGTGAGCTTGATGCGTTGGATGATTTAGTTAAGGTTGTACCTGATGTTTATTACAAATCGGTAGCGGTGCATTAGGAAGGGTCTAGATTTGGCCATCCAAATGTTGAATCCTCGTTGTTCATAACATTTTCAGATGTGAATGAAATTCTAGCAGGGGACAGGTGTTTGAACATATCTGTAATGCAATTGTGGATCATGTAAGTTAATGTGCATTTATTTGTATTTTATTTGAAGTACATTTTTCATACTCCTTACAAATAAATCTATTCCTCATGTTTCAATTGCGGGAATTTGATAGGCATATGGCGGAGTGGACCTCATCCTTGGTAAAATCATAGGTGTATGCATTTTTTGAGCCTCAATCAATACACAATGCCAAGAACAGACGTGCAGAAATGCAAGAATACATTGACACATGGATGAAGGATTCCCAAAGAGAGGTGTACCTAGGAGCATACTTGAATCAGTAAGTAAATTTTTTGTATTAGTAGTATTTCGAAATGACTGTGATACATGAAGGTAACATACTGTTTGAAATATGCAAGGCCCATTGGCAGCTTTTTATTCTGTGTCCTAAAGACCATACCGTCGTATGGCTTTGTTCATTGCGTAAGAAGCCAGATGTTCACATAAAAGCCGTAATTAACAAGTAATATGTTCAGCACACAATACATGAAATAGGTTGACATATCATTTATTCTTTAACAACAATTCTCATGCTTGTCAATGTTTATCAGTGCAATGAAGAAATTGAAGACCACTACAGTCGATAAAGCAAATCCACCCCCACCCACCTGGATTGAGTTAAAGGTAACAATTTCGACAAAGCCTACGTGTCCATGTACTGATATTTAACAATTGTTGGATTGCAACAAGTTGATTTGTTTGTTTACTTATGTTTTAGAGCCATGTTCAACCCGGAGGATATGAGTGGGGATATTACGTAATGTATTGGATGTGGAACATAGTTATAGGGGATCTGAAGAATGAGTGGAGCAAGGTCTAATTGAAGGAACACCTTCGAAATTCATCAACTTATATGAATATATAGCTGTCAATCACATTAAACTAAATTCATATTTCCTTTACTAATATTGCAGTGGTTTAATGATGGAACACCGTTGGCTGTTGAACAGATAACAGTTATAAGAAAGCAATGGGCAGCTTTTTTTTTTGGAAGTTAAATGTGCAATGGAAGATTCCTCATTCAACCACTTATTAAATTTGACACAGCCTTAACTTTTTAGTTGGTTACCTTTTATAATTGTAGAACTTGCATTACATTATGAACATTGTTAGACACACGACAATTATTGGTGATTTCCTTGTCATGTTTGTCAATGTTTATGTTTGACATGGATCATTTTAGTACAATTGTCTTCTGAATGGTATTTAAATTGGGTTATTGATTTATTTGTGTGCTATTGGAATTGTGAATGATTGACATTACTTGCGAATAGTTATACGGATAGTTTTGGAAATGATGAAGAGCTGTAACCACAACAGTTAGGCATGTACATCACAGATACAGAGCTATAACCAACTTAAACTATCAGCACATGCTTTCAGCATAGAGCTGCAAAGAGGTATGCTTTCTTGTCTAGAGTTTGTTTTACATTGATTGGTGTTTTAGGTGGCTCAAGTGCTTTTGACATTGCCCTATTCTTTCTCTGAACTGGGCATGCTATCAGGAATGTTGCTTCAGATTTTATATGGAATCTTGGAAAGTTGGACAGCGTATCTAATCAATGTCCTCTACATGGAGTACCGTACCACAAAGGATAATTGTTTATAGGGTCATCCGACAAAAAATTGTTTATAATTTCTTTCGTTTTTAGTTAAAGATGATATTATTTGATTTTTTTTTATAATGCAATGATCAAATGAATAAATTTGTTTATTTCTATAAATAAACTAACTTGATGTATTTTATTTTTGAAGAGGATATGGTATATGCTTTGAAGATCAAGAAACAGGATAATGCTTGAAAGAGATTCCCACAAAAGTTAGTAACTTTCCACCAAAATGTACACTGAGGTACCTTTAGTTTTATTGTAGTCCACTATTTTTGTTTAAAATTGTTAATTTAGAATAAAATATTGATTGGAAGCACTTTAACCTGCTATATTATATATTTGAATCATATATATGTTTAGTTACTTTGATTTATAATGTAATTAATTAGTTCAATAAGGTTTCTTGCCTACAGAACTTCACTCCTTGATCTTTTTTGCTCAATTTTAAAAATAGGTGAATCCATATGGATTATAACGAGTAGAGAGTGTTCAAAAGAGTGCTATTAGTGTTACTTGCTAGAAAAAGAGAAAACATAGTTGAACCACGGAGTTGCCTTTTGCCAACGCAACATTTAGTTTAGATGATATTCTGTAAATGCTTTATTCTGTAAAGAGAAAAGGTAGTTACTCTTGTCGTGTTTGAGTTGTGTTTTATTGACTAAAATTGAAAATGAACTTTCAAATGGTTTGTGCATTTGTGGTCATTGTCATTATATAGGCAAACCAGCAAGCTGCAAAACATCTATATGATGCAAAGGTGCAGCCCAACACACTAATCCCAAAGCAAGTTGGTAACATGTCCACTGCATCTCTTTAAGCAGCATTTGCTTCTCTTCTTCACAATAATAACGGTTCTTTGGTAAGGTTTTCCTCACTTATGAAGTTAAGGTGCATGGATGCAACTTTTATGTAACTGTTGATGAGTGTGACACATGTAAATCAACCCAAACAAGACTAGTATTGTTGTACTTGATAGTGTTTTGGGCAAAATATGTTAGTAAGAGAAACATTAGGTTTGGAACAAATTGTAGGAGAACTTGATGCAGTAAAAAACAATTGTAGGACAGCTTGATGCAGTAAAAAACAATTGTAGGACAGCTTCATAATTATACCTTTCATGCCTTTTATTTTTTCTATCAAGCACATCTATTTCTTACATTTGGAATATTATTATTCGGTATGCTCTTTTAATCACATGATTGACTTTTTCCAATTAGAATTTCTGAAAACATAAATTATAATTTAGCTCATTGTATTATGTCTTTGCTTGGTTTATGCAAAAGGAAACACCAGTTCGAAGGCCCTGATTCGAAGTTCTATGTCTCAGGTATGATCAACATTGGAACTTTGTTGTATGAAATGGTTACTTGTGACTTCATCTTGTATTTTAATGCAGGAAGCAACAAATAATGGCCAAAAGGAGGTTGAAGATCAATTGAGAAGCCTAGAAGAAGAATTGGCGAAGATTAAGTATTGTTGTTAATTACGATTCTAAATTTAATTTTAACTTGCAATAGCTGCAGTTAGGCACAAATCTCAATCAATTTTTTCTTTGTTAATAGAATTGGAGAATTAGAGTAGGAGAGGAACTTCGTTTTGTAGTCTCATTTTTTATTAGTTGGATGTGTTACATTTGAATTTCACATGGTTGTACAGGTATATATTTGAATTCTTAAATGGATCTTCAAACCCATTTGATTTTAGTGCATTTTAGTATTAGAAATAACATAATAAATAGTAGCCTAGCAGGTTTTACACATTTAACTTGCATTGCTTTCAAACTCTTTCTGTAAGTGTTGAAGTCAAAATGTTTTATTGTGTTATCAGGGATGAGAACATGTCATTACTATCAGAGCACGACGAAAGGGAACTGCAAGCAAAGGATTCCATAGATAGACTTTATAGCATCAGGAAAGAAAATGAACACCAGGTGATTTCATGACAATCAAAAATTGAAGTAAGCTGTGCATTGCAGTTGTAGCCATTTTTATTAATGATTTTAACATTTTATGTTCTCCATTCAACTGTTTATTTTGAAGCATGAAAATGAATTGATGTCAAATGCTGAGAAACAAGCACGTCAAATGGCTAATAGTTTATGGTAGAGGCTACACTGCTTGCAGATTGCTGTGGAAAGAGGAGTCGAAGACAGGAAGAAACAAGAAGAATATATAAATATGTTGCAGGTACATTTTCCTAATTGCAGCCCCTAAAAGAAGTCTTTTTTTAAGGGAATATGAAGTGTCATTCTTGGTTTCTTCGCTTCAAGTAATTATTCACTAGCCATTGTAAATTTACAGAACAAATATGCTAAGGTTAAGATAGAGCTACAAGAACAGAACAAGTGCGTCAAAAGGCTTACACTAGAGCTTGATACGAACACTCAATTTCCTAGGAGAATAACTGAAGAGACAAGACAAAAATTAGTCAATGCTTTGGGTGAAATTGCAGCTGTTGAATCCAATGCTAACTATGCTGAGGTATGATTTGTTTGTGTTTGTCTTATTTTCTTCATGCCACCCTTTAGTTGGATTATATTACAAAACCTCCAAGGCTTTTGTAGCCTCTCAAGGAGGTTAGGACTTGAGATGTTAGTAGGAATGCTTATTGAATTAGAATTCAGTGAGACTCATGTTAAATTGATTCCATTGTCAAGGTTTGCACTGACACTACAGAAGCCAATTAGGTGTCATTAATTATGATTTGTTGTCCTTAGACATTGTAAACAAACTGACTCAAAATCTTTAAGAAATTATCTTAACAATGTAGGTAATAGGCATGGTGAGCAAGTTTTGTGAGAAGTACAAGATGTTGGCTGGAAGCTATATCATATTGATAAAGATGTATTGATATGAATATGGATAAATTGGTTAATAAAGGATATCCTTAATAAACTCAAGATCCAAGGATTGCACACCCTAACAAAGTGGAGTAAGACCTTAGAAAATGAACATTTATTGTAATAGATTGCCAATTGGAGCAATCAAAGGGATTATGATATTAACCAAACACATGGTTGGTTCAGAGTACATGCTTGATTCCCTCAAAGCAAGGTCTAATATTCAATGCATTAGTCCTCATATATCATCATGATCCATTAATGTTTCTGTTGGGGAATATATACGATCTTTGTGCCGGTTACTTTATTATGGATTTAGAGGTTTTCTGCTTCTCATTTCTCAATTCTACACAGGTGTCCCAGCCAATTAGTTTGAGCAGAAATCCAACCTTTACAAAACAGGTAACTGGAGTTAATAGAATGAATCTAGAATCATAATAGAATTTGCCATTTTCATGTTCAACAAATAATATACCTTGAACCATGAAAATTGTATTTCAAGGAATTGGATTCTGTATGCTCTTTTAATCACATGATTGACTTTTTCCAATTGGTGAATCATATTTCTTATCTCATATTTGCTTCCCATTTCTTTCAAATGGACCACTTAATCTTAAGTTTTAGACATTGTGTTTTAGTTACCAGTATTAGTTGTTGTAATTGTGATGTGAAAATCTGAAGTCAGTTTCAATTTTTTTTGGTTCTAAAATTGCAAATCCAATTGTTGTGACAACACAGAAGTGTAATAATTTTCTAAGGGTCAATGTTTGTTGCTTATGCCATCTTTTTTACTCAAATAACATGTTTACATGATGTCTTCTTCACCCATCTGACTTTTAAGATAGAAATTCCTTGTTCCTGCGTCTTCCTTGCATTGTGTCAACATATCTCTTCATCAGTTAGCATGTAATACCTGTAATGATTGCTGATAACCAAAAGCTACATTGTTAGCCATCACCAAATCCACTTGCAGCCAAATATATAACCAATCTACTCAGCAGGCATTTGCATGAATCCACCCTGCAAATCAAATGCAGAATTTTAGTTGCAGGAGATAAAATTATAGAGTCCACAAACATATTTTAGTTGCTTCATAATTGACATGTTAAGATCATACTAATTAGATGAGCATGAGATAAAACTAAGTACACGAGCTTATCTATCCTTGCCACAAACCATTGGGTGTTCCCTTGGACTACTTTGTCTCACAATAGCTCGAACTTTTACTCTCGTTGCATTGTTGCAATGGCTCATGAAACCTTTTGATCTTTCCTTGGTATATATGTGTGTGTGTGTGTGTGTGTGTGTGTGTGTGTGTGTGTAAAGAGTGTAGTTTGAACATTGATTAGTTCCTTTTTGTCGAACATTGATATTGGTATAAAACATAAGTAGTTTTTCTTTAGTTTGAGTTTACATTTGATAGGATCACCTGAAGGAATAACGCTGATGTTGTATTGTTGTGCTAAAGTCTCAAACATTTATTTCATTTGGTTGTTAATTTGAAGGCTTTTGGTATCTTTCAGGCTTTAAATTGTAGGAGATGAGATGGGACTTTGAAAGACCATTAAGGCCATTGCTTTTTTGGCCCAAAGGATCTATAACGTAGGTAAATTTTGTTTCTTTTCCTTTTTTTTCCCTTGATAGGCTTAGGTACAGTTTAACAATCTACATAGGGTTAATGTTTGACAAAAATTAACTTATTTCAATCAAATGTCATTAACCATACAAAGATATTTGTCATCAGTTAGTAAATTTTGTTTGTGGAATGCATTAGCCAGACTATAGTGTATTACATATAGCTTTAATCATAAGCCTTGACTTAAGCAATTGAAATAATTAATTTGTACAGTGTCATTTTCTAACTATGGACTACATTGCGTTATGAGACCAGCTAAACCGATGCTCACAATATGTCTGATTTAGTATTTGCTATCTTCACAGGTCTATGGAGATGAGACAACAATATTATAAAAGACTAGTGTATCAACCGAACCAATGCATAACTGACCGTTGCTTAAGTATCCATTTTTAGGTAGATCCTTTTTTTTTTTTTACTATAATGTTCATTGCTAGTTTGAACTGATAATTGATTGTTATTTCCGTTTTGAATTCTCAGGATTGTTTACATTGGTGAGTTACACCATAGGATTTTATAAGTGGTCAGTAATGTTTTGTATTTTCTAAGATAGTCTTGGTGCAATAATCTGGAAGTTGTAATGATTTTAGGTGATGTGATGTTGTAATTCTAATAAATTCATGTTAAATGCTTTTAATATATGATGTAGTTTTAATAGTTGTATGTATTGCATTTGTAGGTGTAAAATAGTTTTAAAAAATATATAAACAAACAAAGACAATTATTAACAAAATATTGTGTTCATCAATGTTGAGATTTTAAAAAAAAACATATAAACAAATGACGGTTTTTTCTAAATAACCATCTCCGTTTATGTTTAATTAAAAAAAATTCAAATAAAATAGAAACAATGACAGTTATCACGCAAAATCGTCATTGTATCAGCACATACGATGACGGTTCTAGACAATAACCATCATCGTTTGGGTTCCATTTTAAAAAAATAAAATTCAAATAAAATAGAAACAACATACGATGACGGTTCTAGACAATAACCATCATCGTTTGCGTTCCATTTTTAAAAAATAAAATTCAAATAAAATAGAAACAATGACGGTTATTACACAAAACCGTCATTGTATCAGCACATATGATGACGGTTCTAGACAATAACCATCATCGTTTGTGTTCCATTTGTAAAAAATAAAATTCAAATAAAATAGAAACAATGACGGTTATTACGCAAATCGTCATCGTAGCAACCGTCTTTGTAAGTTTTTATTTTAAAAAAATTAAAATTGAAAATAAATTGAAACGAAGACGGTTAGTAAGAGAAAACCGTCATCGTATGCTGACATACGATGACAGTTTTATTTAACAACCGTCATTGTTTGTATTTTATTTTAAAAAATAAAATAAAAATTAGAAATGATGACGGTTTCTAGAACCGTCATCGAAAGGCCCCCCTTTTCAACGACACGCAGATCAATGACAGTTCGAGAACCGTCATCGTAGGGCCTAAAGAACCGTCATCGTTTGCGCTATTTGTAGGATTGGATGGAAAACACAAAAAAAAATGGAACGATTTTGTGGAGTAATTAATGACTTGAGAGAGAAAACGATCAGGCATATGACCAATCTTATAGGAATTAAAGCTCCAACCATAAAAATCTTGTTGTCTGGACTTACATGCACCATGTGCATCTCTAAATTCGTCATACCAATTGTATATATTAAGAAAAAGGCATATAGTTAATTACTTCACATTATTGACCCTCTTTATAGATCACTTTGTTCCAATTCAACTATATACATGCTAAATTACAAATTTAATTAATAAACTAATATAAGGCCAAGTGCGTGTATGTTTTGGTGTCAAGGATCCACTTTAATACTTAATTCCACGTCAAAATCTGAAAAATGACACGGAAGCAACACCTAGCTAGCTGTTTATCAATTTAATTGATGAACTTTTTATCTTGTCTTGGTTTTGCTTAATTAAGATAGGTTATATATATATATAATTTGTCTTTCATTCTGTCAATTGTCCCTCAAATTTCGTGTGTTAAGTGCATATTTGGGTGGCGACACGGTGAAACAAAATTATGGTCAATCCCAAGATGCAGTCAAAGTATTACATTGTTGCTTCTCAAAATTCATGGTACTACCTTGATTTTTGCTCCCAAAATCGATTTCTTATAGTATCTAAATACACGCTAAGACTTAAAAGTGTGACACGTGACATGGTTTTTTTCACGGGTAAGTCATCCTGGTTGGATTTAGCTTAATATACGATCCAACCTAATCAAACATTATTGAGTTGGGTTAGTGATAATTTCCCTTTTATGACCATGGAATTAATGCAAATGTTGTTACTGATTCACTGAGAAATTAGGAATTGATATCAATGTTTAGGAATTGATAACATTTATGGTGGAGGATTTATTGGTTGAAATGTGTTGCTATATTGTTTGTCATTGAGGATTGTTTATGAAGTAGAATGAATTCCAACCTGGGCATGCTTTTATTATTTGAATTTCTCATCATTATTCTAATATGTATGTCATATTCATAACATAGTTGCTTCTCTATGCCAATATATAGGACGGTGGCTAGGGTACGAAAGCCAAACTCCTTCGTAACTTACGAAACGCATTCCTGGTCGTTGGATCCAAATCTTGCAGCAGATCTGCCTTTTCGAAATCGTCTCGGGAACCGTGCAACTGATTATTAAATTTCGTTTTCTTATTTTAAAATTTAAATGGCTTTTGCGTTATTCCCTTATTGCCCCCACCCGTTGGAAACTGTGCCATGACCGCTGGAATGACCGCTGAATTTGCCTTATTTTTTTAATAACGTGTTATGACGGTATTACCCTTGTATAAAACCTTTTTTGCGTGTTTAGGGATTAATATAATGAAAAAGCAAATGGTTTTGATGTTGGAAAACCGATATTAATATCTTAAAATGTTAACAGTTCATGGTTAACATCGCTTTTACTTAAAATGTTGACAACCGATGTTAACATGTCATGGTTAACATCGGTTATACTTAAAAATCTATAAAACCGATGTTGACAGTTCATAGTTAACATCGGTTATACTTAAAAAATATTTAAAACTGATGTTAACAGTTCATGGTTAACATCGTTTTTGTGGAAAATATTGAAAAACTGAAAGTGAGCGTGTAGGGTAATAACAGTTCATGGTTAACATCGTCCAGAAGAATTCGTGTCCTGTAGGTAGCGGCTGTAACACCCCAAAATTTTGGAATCACAGTCAATTCTTGGGGTAAGACATTAACTAGAGACAGTACAAAAGAAATTAGGGAAAAGGACGAAAATACCCCTAGATATTTTGAAAATGACCAAATTGCCCCTAGGCATTCTAACCAGATATATTAAAGGGGAAATTTTATAAATACTCTTGGATGGTTGGAAAATGATTAG
>PYAF01002335.1:141057-182905 GCA_007407185.1 Glycine tomentella | reverse complement strand
TAAAGATTATTAAACTTTAAAGAAAAACGTTTTATTTACAATCTCTGTATTATTATTTCGTAGTGTTGATATTTAAATTTTGTTTACCAAGACTGACCCTGTGTTGTGTCGTGTGGTTGACACCTGTGATGACCCCAACTTATTGGGCGAGCAGAAAACAGTGATATGGATGACGTACAAGAAGAATGAAGATTGTGTGCTGTTTGCCTTCTTTTGGGATGATCTGTACTTGTGATGTAACATGGACTGTTTATGTATGGAACTCTGGCTATGTAATAAATGATGAACAGTATGGTATGTATGAACGTTATGACTAGATAATCTAAATAACGCGTAAGGCACTTATATTTTCTAAACTTGTTTTTAAAATCAACGGAATTTTCATTTGAACCTTCATTTTTAATTTGTTTTGAAAATTAACCAAGGTTCATTTGGACTTTCATTCTTTCTGTTTTTCGAAAAAATTTTAGCAAATAAAAATAAATGCATAATAAAAAGCGAAGTAGAAGCGGTCGTTACAGCGGCCGTGCACATCTGGTATCCTAAGTTCGTCGAAAGTGAGCGTGAAGAAGGGATTGTTGGGTGGGTGATTTTGACAGGGTTTGGGTCAGTTTCGGTGTCCTGATGATTGATTGTTACCGTATTGACAGCGTTGATACACCAATATTTGCGCATGATGAGTTTGAACATGAAGAAGATGATGAACAAGTTGATGAGTCAGCTGATTTAAAAGAAGACTGTGAAGAAAATGAAGATGATCAGGAGTTTGAAAGTGAGAACATGGGTGGAGGTAATATTTCTTATTCATATGATGAGGATGTCATAAATATTAATAGCATGGTTGACATTAGGATGGTTGATATGCATAGAATTAGCATTGAAGATGTTGGGAGATTTAGATTTTCTGAGTTGGAAATAGCATATCAATTCTATTGCTGGTATGGTAGAATTGTTGGTTTTTCTGTGCGAAAGGATCACATTTTAAAAAACAATGATGGTGAAATTGTCCAGCAGACGTATGTTTTCTCACGGGCTGGTTTAAGAAGGAAAAAAAAACAATAGCTATGTCTGAAAACGACGACCGAAGAATGTAACTAGGTGTGGGTGCCAGGCTATGTGTCGTGTGCATGTTGATTATGCGACTCGCGTATGGTATGTGGCATTTTGGAATTTTGATCATAATCATGATTTGTTGGAAAGTTTACATTGTAGTTTGTTACCGTTGCATAGGAGAATGGGAGAGAGTGATAAAATGCATATTTACAATTTTAGAAAGGTAGGTATTACGGGACCGCAGATGTATGCCTCATTTGCAAATGTTGCTGGTGGATATGATAAGGTAGGCTTCATAAGGAAGGATATTTATAATGAACAAGGCAGGATGAGGAAGCATAAAACATCCGATGCTGGTGGTGCATTAAAGTACCTACATCAATTATTTGAAAATGATCCAATGATGTTTGTGGCCTACACGGTTGATGAATGTCAACGGCTGCAGAATTTGTTTTGGTGTGATGGTGAAAGTAAATTGAACTACTCGGTGTTTGGTGATGTTGTTGCTTTCGATGCGACCTATAAAAAAATAAGTACCTTTGTCCATTTGTCATTTTTTCAGGTGTGAACCACCATAATCATACGACAGTCTTTGCTGCTGCTGTTGTGACCAATGAGACGGAGAACACATATGTGTGGTTGTTGGAGCAGTTCGTAGAAGCCATGAATGGGAAACCGCCTTCGTCAGTCATTACCGACGGAGATATAGCCATGAAGAACGCCATCAACAGAGTGTTCCCGAATGCTCATCATAGGTTATGTGCATGGCATTTGATGCGCAATGCAACGAGCCATGTACGGGACAACAGTGTGTTGAAGTGCTTGAAAACTTTGATGCTTAGTGATTTTGATGTGTATGAATTTGAGGAAAGATGGAGGGACATGGTTGTGAAATATGAGTTAGAAGATAACAGCTGGATCACCGAATTGTATGGTAGAAGGAAAATGTGGTCCCCTGCACATATCAGAGGCAATTTCTTTGTCGACATCCATACCACATCCCGTTGTGAAGCATTGCATAGTCATGTTTCAAAATACATTAGTGTGAAGTGTAATTTGACTGACTTTGTGGAACAATTTCAAAGATGTCTGACTTATTTTCGATATAGGGAGGTCGTGGCTGATTACTTTTCTAATTATGGCAATGTTGTTTTGGAAACAAATCTTCAGTCGCTTGAGAGGTCTGCTGCGAAGGTACTTACTAAGGAGATATTTTTTATTCCTAGGCTGACTATTGCAAAGACAGTTAAGCTAAGGGTAGTTGACTGCAAGGAGATGGCCATGTTTAGCGTGTACATTTAAAATGGAAAAGTAATTTTTATTATTTACAGCTACAAAAACCCAATCTATTATTTCCTTTTAAAACGGGTCAGGTCCATTACCATATCCTGAAAATCAGCCCAAGGAAAATCAGCCCAACGATAATGAAAGTCAAGGCCCGCACATTTAATGTTTCAATTTTTTAAATACAGCAGTAAATTCGTAACAGTTAAATTCCAAAAACATGGATCAGCATTATTCGACTTTGCCTTCATATAGGGATCCATATATGAAATTTGGATAAGTAATTGTGTAGACACTTTACCAATTCTACAATGTGTATGAATTAAATGGAACCATAAAACCAAAACACGTAACATAATGTGACACAGTAAATCATACAAAAATACAAAAATAAAGGTTGCATTAAACAAATAGAAAAATGAATGCTGCACCAACCATAACCTTCAAATTAATAAATTAACTAACTACTTGCACTGCAACTACCTAATTGCACCTCCTTTTTCCTTTTACGTAGTCAAAAATACTATGAAACAATTTTAGTTAATGATGTCCATTTAAAAATAATTTCGGCACAATGCGGTAAAATATGTCCACATTTTTTTCTGCGTTTTTGAAATTTAATACTCTTAATTAACATTTAAATGAATAACAATACATATTATTTTTAAAAATGTGCAATTTGTATAAGCACAACTTCATAAATGATTCACCAGTTTCACAATAATAATAATAACAAACATGTATCAAATTCCATCGCTTAATAATTATTATGCACTACAAACAATAATGGTTATGTTATATCTTCCCAATGTCAAAAACTCAACATAATACATCTGTCTACACCCCATAACATATGATTATTATGCACTACTACAAATTATGGTTATGTCTTCCCATTGTCATATATATCAATCTACTACATGTGTACATCTACCCATGTCAACATTCACACTGTCTCATGTCTAATACATCTACATCCCATAAAAACATTCAAACTATCACATGTCCAATATATGATACCATAATATTGTCAGAATAAAGTGTAAAGCAGAAGTGTAAACCAGTTCTTACAAACCATATCATAAACATTTAAATATAACAACAAAAACATAAATACTAAGCATCATAACTATTGTTTAACCTATGTACCAAAGTACATGGTTACTGGTGGGATCAACAAACTCCATTACAAAATCAATGTGTGGTTTCAGTTTTTTTTCCATTGCAAACTGTTTCCATCCAACACCTATTTTAGCATGTCTGCGGCCATGATTAAAGAGAATTTTAAATTCTCTGCTTTCATGAAGCACAATATGAGTAAATCCAGCCTCACTTAGAAATTTATACATCGTACATGGCAGATCCTGCAGTACATACTCAACTATTACAATTTCATATATCAATACCATTCATTATGATAATAATTTAACATACAATGTAAACACCATTTCCTTACCAAATTACTACTGCTGATTTTATTTTCGGTCAACATGACACGAAATATCACAGCGTTAGGGTTTGATCTGTAGAAAGAGTGCCAATGTGGAAATTCATTTGGCAGACAGTGAGTTTTGTGGACAGTCATGAAAAATAGAGATTTTCGATGCAGGGTTAATGTCACAAAATGGTCTCCTTGAAGACTATAGTACTATCTTATTTCACTCCATCCATCAACAATTAACGGCCTCTCCAACGACTGATTGAATTTGACAACATGACGCTTGCCATGGCAATCTACTAGATGCCATGTGTCATCCAACATTTTTTTCAAAGCTAACACATAACTTTTCCGCAGTTCTGCATAAGGCTACATATCAAGTTGTGTTTAGACATTAGTGTCAAATGCCAATACTCTACAAAACATTAACATAATCAAATTAACACATATACTGTACAAAAAATTAACAAATTCTACATGCTAACCGTGTCCTTCATATGCACAACACGAGTGCTGTATTTAGGTTTCCTCTGACACGACTTCATTTGTAAGGCCATTTCCTTATCATTTTTACTAATTCCAGACATTTCTGCTAAATAAACATCAGGCAACGAAAATTCAAAATCATACATGAAAAACATGCAATGCTCAATCAGTCAACATGTTAAACAGTAATATATAATATTATGAACAACATCGTTATGATATTACCATGCAATAACCTAATGAACCAAACCACAAATCCTAATGAAACAAAACACAAAACTGGTAAACATGACCATTGCAAAAAACCATCTTAAATACTATCCATTGATCAACTTCCAAAATGTCACACAACCAGTTATTTAATGGTGGATAACATTGACAAATCTCAAAAGCCCATTTCGAAAATGAAAT
Source organism: Glycine tomentella (assembly GCA_007407185.1). Taxonomy (NCBI): domain Eukaryota; kingdom Viridiplantae; phylum Streptophyta; class Magnoliopsida; order Fabales; family Fabaceae; genus Glycine; species Glycine tomentella. Next base: position 178,233 of record PYAF01002335.1, on the reverse strand, counting down.
AACAAACTGCATAACAAAAAAGTGGGTGCACAAAGCAAATTAGGCCCAACTAACAATAACACTTCTTCTCCCCTTCTTCGCAATGCTGGTGCGCCGTCTACTTTCCATTTCTAATGACCTATTTTCTCCTTCTCTTCTCACTGCAGGCTATCCGTCCTCCGCCTCTTCTTAAACCACGGTCGACGGCTACATTCAACGGTGGCACGTGGGTCCGTCGCTGACTCCCAACAACAACACATGACAACACATGACTCCCACGAACGACATTTGGACAAAACATTACCATCAAACTAAAAAATATTTAGTACATACCTACATAACACACCATTTTTCAAATAACAAAAATCTGAAACCCAACCTCATCTACATGTAGGAAAATCATACCGTACCGGACCCTGCACACAAGTCAGTCGTCGATGATATACCGTCGTCGTCTGATGCACCAACAATGTCTTCTATCGTCTCTATGGCCTTCCACAAACACACACTACCAAACTCTAAATTATTATATCAGTTAAAAATATCATACGACGGTTTTATAGATTTTTAAGTATAACCGATGTTAACCATGACATGTTAACATCGGTTGTCAACATTTTAAGTAAAAGCGATGTTAACCATGAACTGTTAACATTTTAAGATATTAACATCGGTTTTCCAACAGCAAAACCATTTGCTTTTTCATTATATTAATCCCTAAACACGCAAAAAAGGTTTTATACAAGGGTAATACCATCATAACACATTATTAAAAAAATAAGGCAAATTCAGCGGTCATTCCAGCGATCATGGCACAGTTTCCAACTGGTGGGGGCAATAAGGGAATAACGCAAAAGCCATTTAAATTTTAAAATCAGAAAATGAAAGTTAATAATCGGCCGCACGGTTCCCGAGACGGTTTCGAAAAGGCAGATCTGCTATAAGATTTGGATCCAACGGCCAGGAATGCGTTGAGTAAGTTACGAAGGAGTTTGACTTTCGTACCCTAGCCACCGTCAATATATAGATCCAAGCCAAAATCGGTGCCCCCCGTTAGCTTTCATCATTTAATGCCTAGCCTCCCCACACTACAATCACCACTAGACCCGTGAGCCTCCACCCTCCATAATTGGCAACTAGTTCCTTGTGTTTCAACTTTTCTTTTAATTGTTTTAATTCCTTGTGTCTTTTCATCACTTTACTTTATCTCTTGGTTGTGTATCAAGGTACATATATTGTTGCACCCCAACATTGTTGCACCCCAAATGTCTGAGCTCGGCATGGATAAGCCCAAACGTGACATTAAGAGGCCCACGTATCTAAAAGATTATTTTGAGTAGTGAATGGATAAAGTTTGGTATCTTCTGTTATAGTGCAAATAGTATTTTGCAATAATTAGAAAGGGGGAATTGTTGTTACAGTTTGGGTTATATAGCCCATGAGGGGCGGAAATAGAAAATTATGAAAAAGTTGGACAAATTATTATTCTCTTTTTTTTCTCTCTCTCACATTTTCTTTTCTCCTTCATTCTGTTACTTCTTTCTAGATTAAGGGTCTTACATTGGTGCTTACATTTGATCTCTTCCTACCTGCTTCCTCATGACGGACAACACTAGGTTGTGTGATATGCATCAACGTTTGGAGAATCTGGAGCAGCAATTTCATGCTGCGGAACTAGTCCGGGAACAACAACATTTGGGTCTTCAGGACTCCCAAACCCAACTTATTGAATCTCAGCAGCAATTACAAGAATCACAAATCGTTTTCAACAGGATCTCACTCGGCTACTAGAATTACAGCAACATTCTCCTGGTGCGTCCCTTCACCCTCGTGGATTATTGGGATCTGGGCCAAATTTTGGCTAGGACAATGTCAGATCTCGTCAGGTTAAATTGGATTTCCCCCGTTTCTTTTTGAGTGACCCTACTACTTGGGTAATCGCAGTGGAATGATACTTCTTCTTCTATCAGGTTCCACTTTCGGATCGTTTGAATTTTGCTGCATTTCATCTAGATGAACCTGCAGCTAGTTGGTTTTATGGCTCTGATCAGAATGGGCTCATGACAGATTGGAGGACGTTTTATGTTGCACTCCATCGTCGGTTTGGTCCTTCTGAATTTGAGGATCCTACTGGTGTGTTGGTGAAAATTCAACAAACTGGATCAGTGCTTGAGTATCAATCCATTTTTGAGAAGCTTGTGAGTAAGGTACCTAGTCTCTCTGCCACCTTGTTGCGTAGCATTTTTGTTTCTAGATTGAAACCTCATATTCGACGTTCTGTTTTACCTCCTTGACCTAATGATTATCACGAGGCATTTTCCTTGGCAAGAGTATATGAAGATCAATTCAATGACTCTCGTCCTTCACGTCCTTGGCAATCCACTGCTAAACCTCTGTTATATCCTCTTCCACTAGTTCATCCTCCATTGTTTCATCCACTGCTAAACCCCTTGCTGCTCTACCTATTTGGCGTCTTTCCCCAGCAGAAATACAACTTAAACGGGAAAAGAACTTGTGTTATAACTGTTATGAGCCTTATTCCTTTGGGCATAAATGCAAAGGTCGAGCTGCTTTGCTGTATTTCGCTGGTACGGATGATGATCCTGAACTCGAATTTGTTACACTTGACGAAGATTCTCCACCCAGTGAGCTTACTCCAACAATTAGTTTTAATGCTCTTTTTGGACATCGCATCTCTCGTTCCTTTCGTTTGTAGGGTTTTATTCTGGGAAAAGGCGTTCAAATCTTGGTTGATGGGTGCAGTACCCACAACTTTATCACTGCCCATATGACTTCCTTTCTTGGGTTGACTATGCATCGTATTACTCAGTTTCAGGTACAGGTTGGGAATAGGGAGGCTCTCTCTTGCTCTGCGTCTTGTCCTGAGGTTCAATTGATGCTTCATACTCACCCATTTGGGGTTGAGTTGTTTGTGTTGGATCTTAAAGGAGTTGACGTTGTCCTTGGTATTCAGTGGTTGGCCACACTGGGCCCAATTGTTACGGATTACGCCAACTTGACTATGTCTTTTAGTCATAATGGTACTACTGTTCATTTACACGGAGATGACCCCAGTTTACCCACCCCAATTACCCATGCCCAACTGCACAAGTTAGTAACCTAGGATTCGGTCTCATCTTATTTTATGTGCCTATCCAGCAGCATTACGCATATTACTTTACCTAATTCACCTCCCCAAATTCAACATATCTTAACCCAATTCTATGATATCTTCAGTATTCCCTCTTCACTACCACCAGATAGACCTTTTAACCACCACATACACCTTCTTCCCAATTCCAAGCCAATACAAGTTCGCCTTTACCGTTACCTTTTCTTTCAGAAAGCCGAAATTGAATGTTTGGTGGGTGAAATGTTAGCTACTGGATTAATTCAACCATATCAATCCTCTTTCAGCTCTCCGGTTTTACTTGTGCACAAGAAAGATGGCACGTGGAGATTTTACGTTGACTATCGTGCCCTCAACGCCATTATCGTGCTGGATAAATTCCCAATTCCTACAGTTGACGAGTTACTAGATGAGTTGCATGGAGCTAAAATCTTTTCCAAATTGGATTTGCGCTCAGGCTATCACCATCCCGAGGGTCCATCCTAATTTGGTGATTCACCAAATTAGGATGGACCCTCGGGATGTGCATAAAACAACATTTCACACTTACAGTGGCCATTTTGAGTTTCTGGTCTTACCGTTTGGTCTATCTAATGCACCTGCAACCTTCTAGGCGACTATGAATCATATTTTCAGTCAGTTTTTATGGAATTTTATTAACATTTTCTTTGACGATATCCTTATCTATAGTCCAACCCTTCAAGCGCATGCTAACCACTTGGAGCAGGTGTTACAGACTCTTCGCGACCATCAGTTCTTTGTTAAGTTACCTAAGTGTTCCTTTGTTGTATCCTTTATCCAGTTCCTTGGTCTCATTTTATCCATTGAGGGAGTTTCACCTGATCCCTCCAAGGTGGAAGCCGTGCAAAGATGGCTTACTCCTAATACTATTACTCAGCTATGAGCCTTTTTAGGCTTATCGGGGGACTATCGCAGGTTTATTAAAGGTTATGCTACGGTGGCTGCACCTCTCACTGATTTATTGTCTAAAGATGCTTTTGAATGGCAACCAACTGCTGAGCAAGCTTTCTCCATCCTCAAGCGGTTGTTTACTACTGCCCCAATATTGGCTCTCCCTAATTTCAACCTTCTCTTTGTCTTAGAAACAGATGCATCTGGCGTGGGAATGGGCGCAGTATTGCTTCAGTCCGACCACCCTATCGCTTTTTTTAGCCCCAAGTTGTCCAAGCAGATACAAGCTAAATCTACATATTTATGTGAGATGTATGCTATCACTTCGGCTGTAGTGAAGTGGAGGCAATACCTCTTGGGAACTACTTTCATTATTAAGACAGACCATAAAAGTTTGCATCACTTGATGACTCAAGTGATCCAAACTCCTGACCAACAACAATTTCTTACGAAATTGTTAGGGTTCCATTTTGTTATCCAATACAGGTCATGAAAATCTAATGTGCCTGCTGACGCGCTTTCGCGCATACCCGAGGGGAGTTCTGTTTCTCCACAACCAGAATCAATGGCCATTAGTGGCCCGGTGTCTCACAACAACTCAACATTAAGATCCAAATTATAGCAAGAAGAATATGTAGCTAAAATTTTACAAAATTTACAGAGTGCTCCATCTACTTGGCCTCAGTGGCAGGAGCAAAATGGCCTATTATTTCATCGACACCGCTTGTTTATTCCAGCAGGTTCTGTCTTGATCCCAATCCTTCTACATGAGTTTCATTCTTCCAAGGTGGGTGGTCATGCAGGGGTGCGACTTACTCTACTTCTCCTAACTAGCAAATTCACCTACTAGAGTATAATAACCATGGGAAAAAAATTTAAATTTACTATATTTCGTCACAAAAAGCGTTAGCGACGGAATTAGCGACGGCCAGTTGCTGGCGCCGTTAGCGTGGGAAGTGGCGCCGTTAGCGTGAGATTGCACCAGAAGGGTTTTTTTCTCGAATTTCTAGCGCGATTAGCGCCAGATTTAGCATGGTTAGCGCCAGAATGCACCTGGAGGTTATTCTTCTCGAATATCTGGCGCGGTTAGCGCCAGAGTGGCACGATTAGCGCCAAGAACACGTCCAGACTCAAGAATTTGGCACGAATAACGCCAAAATGGTGCTATTAGCATGGGAATGCGGGCAGGACCCTTAAAAGGGTCAATTGAACGATTTGGGAGAGAAAACCTTCGTTCTCTCCCACCTTCAGTTGCTTTCCGCCATTGACGACCTAGGAGAGCTTCATATCTTCTTCATTCTTCATCTAAACACTTTCCACCCAACTAGAAAGTTGATTAGAACTCCTCTATGAGATAGATTCTAGGATCAAATCTCAGAGAAAACCATCAATTGGAGAGATCCAGTTCCTTAGAGAATTTCTCAAAACTGAGTTTTGGAAGGGATACAAGGCGATTCAAGGACGCTAAAGCTTAGAGAAGTGATCCTCTAGCCTTCCTTGACTGTTTAGAGGTAAGAAACTCAAGTTTTACTGACTGATTTGTGAAATTGTTCTTGGAATGAATAGTGACCCCTTTGTGTTAGGGCTGAAATTAGGCTTGGGTCCTTTAGAAAAGTATGCCCAGGAAGTTGTTTTGATGAATATTGAACTTTGAAACATGACTTTTGATGAAGTTTGATTTTGACTCTAAAGTATGTATGAGTAGGAAGAATGTTGATTAAATGGAAGGTATTATGATAAACATGAGCCTAAGTGCCTTTACAAAAGTTGTTCAGAAGGCTAAATAAACGATGAAAATGTGTTGAAATAACTATTTCAGTCAAGTTGGATAATCATTGATATATGGTCTGGTTAGAGCATTGAATTGACTTATGCAGGGTCTTAGAGCGACTCTAGTACCTCTATTAGGCCGAGATAGATCCTAGTGAGGATTTGTCAGTCACCAGTTAAGTGACTAGCCTTAGAGACTTGAGATAGAGTAATAAAGGGTTATATGTAAAAGAATAATGTTTCTGTTCCTTTTAACGGTTGAGAACCGTTATTGATTGATTCTGGTATGCCTTTATGTAGGGCGTGATATAGAGGTTACTTGTGAGTTTGACTACGAGGCCAGGAGAGCCAGTGTAGCACTCAGAGCAGATAAGCTCTTTGTTCTTGGGAGTATTTCCATTGTCTATGTTCCACCATACTCCGAGGGAGTGATGGTTATTGTATGTCATGATGCATGTATATTGAAATTGTGTGTTACTGCTTCTTATTGAAAACATGTATATTATGTACACTGTGATAGTGTGGTGTGATTGTTGAGATTCTCTGGCCAGTAGAATGGACTAAATATGGACTTCCCTTAGAGCCAGAGTTACGTGGAACAACTCTAAGTGGTCAATATAAATATATGTAATAAAACCTGAGAGGAATGTACCCGTCGCGGATGATCTTCTCTCGGAAGTGTCATATATGTCCGAGTAAGTCCTGGGAGAATGTGCCCGTTGCAGATGATCTTTCTCAGACAATATGATATATCTATATGTATATGTTGTATCTGTGTTATGATATACATGTGATATGTTTTGAGAGTCGTGATGGCTGGATTGTGTATGATGCCAATTTTAATATTATATGCCATGGAAGTGAACCATGGGGAGGAAAAACCTCCAAGGACCCTGAGTTTACTGAGATTGTTATCTCACCCCTGTTGGGGATTACATGTTTTGCAGGTCATGCTCAGGGAGCAGATGGTGGATCCCAGGGCAAGAGGCCCGCGTAGGGATAGGTTCTGTGTGAACCTTAGGCACAGATTTTGAGAGCTTGTTAGCTCATCTATTTTGATTATGTCTGTTATTTTGTACTCTGAGAGGGATATGTAAAGTTTTGATATATATATATATATATATATACATTGTATATTATGTGAATTCACCATATATGATGTACAATGGGTGTTGTTAATGACGTTTGATGATGTCATTTTGTTTATTGCTTCCAATTTGATTATCTGTGATAATTGCTGCGCTTAACGACCGTAAATCAATGTTAATGAACCAGATGCATACAGGTTGTTTCACAGAGCATAAAAGGGGATGTCCAGCAATATATCCGCTAGTGTGAAGTTTGTCAGAAAACTAAAGCCCCTAATCACTACCCATATGGTTTACTCGAACCACTTCCAATCCCCGATTGTATTTGGTCAGAGTTGTCAATGGATTTTATTACTCATTTGACTAATTCTGGAGGATTTACTGATATTATGGTAGTTGTCAATCGACTTACAAAGGGGCTCATTTTGTTGCTCTGCCACCTAAGTATTCTGCACCTAAGGTGGCACAAGCGTTTTGGGACAACATAGGGAAATTACATGGGCCACCAAAGTCAATTGTATCTGACCGAGACCCCATTTTTATCAGTAATTTTTGGCAAACTCTTTTCAAACTACAGGGAATTCAGCTACGATTTAGTTCGGCCTACCACTCTCAAACAGACGGTCAAACAGAAAGGATGAACCGAGGGTTAGAGAAATACCTGTGTTGTTTCGTTCATGAACATCCCTCTGCGTGGCATCGTTTCTGACTTGGGCTGAGTACCATTACAATACGGCTCATAATCGATCAACAGGGTTTTCTCCATTTCATGCCACCTATGGCCGTTTACCTCCTTGCTTGCTTGAGTACTCCTTAGGTACCACTCCGATAGAAGCTATGGATTCGGAACTTCATCAACGCTCCTTGATCATCATTGAAGCAAAATTTGAGAAAAGCACAAGTTTTAATGAAATAGCAAGCTGATCACAAACGAAAAGCTTTAACCTTTAAAGTGGGGGATTGGGTACTCTTGTGTTTGCAACCTTATCGCCAGCTCACGGTCCATCACCTGAAGCTTTCAGAGGGGTCGCGAGTTCATCCCATCTTTCATGTATCTCTTACGACCTTTCATCTCCACCGGACACCACACCATTCACGATCTGTCCATAGACCTTCTCGACGTTCCTCCAGTTCATACTCCGGTAGCAGTGGTGTCTCGACGAACGATTTTGAGGCATGTATTCCACAGGTATTAGTGCAATGACAGGGGTTACCGTCGGAAGTTTCTACATGGGAGGATGAAGCTCTTCTACCTGTGGGTAAATTAGTTGAGTTTTCTCACCCATCAACCAATCAGGGGGAATTATTGTTACAGTTTCAGTTATATAGCCCAATCGAAGAGTTGCGACCAAACCAATTTCCACAATAGAAGAGTTGCACGCTGGGGTACTACCATTGGATCATGCGATAGTGGGCCTATATCCCTCGAGGACGAGGCTGGATCTAATGGAGAAGGGAATGTTGCACCTCAACTGTCTAAGCTCGGCATGGATAAGCCCAAACATGACATTAAGAGGCCCACGTATCTAAAAGATTATTTTCAGTAATGAATGAATAAAGTTTGGTATTTTCTGTTATAGTGCAAATAGTATTTTGCAGTAATTAGGGGGAATTATTGTTACAGTTTCGGTTATATAGTCTATGAGGGGTGGAAATAGAAAATTATGAAAAATTGGACAAATTCTTATTCTCTTTTCTCTCTCTCTCTCACGTTTTCTTTTCTCCTTCATTCTGTTACTTCTTTCCAGATTAAGGGTCTCAATATATATCCTCAATTGATCGAATCAGAAATTAGTCTCTCTCTCTTTTTTTAATAAACCTTGGTGGGAGACTTCACAAGAATGCTGCAAGAGATCTCAACTAGGTTGGTACCCCGACAAAATATTGATCCCAAGTCACTCATTAAGAAAATAGATTCAATAATCCAAAAGGAATGAAAGAAAAGTAGTTTGAGGGGACAAAAACCAAAACTCAAGCCGAAGGAAGTTATGTGAATCAATAGTTAGGTAAACCTATTCTATTCCTATTCATTTCTAGTGCAACAAAAAAGAGTGAGTGATCCCACCAGCAAAAATAATAAAGAGAAGAAGCATTAGAGGCAAGACTATCTACACAGGAGTTGTCCTCTCTAAAGATGTGACCAACTATACCATTATACCTCCTGGTTTTTAGTCTCTTTCAACACACATAAATTGAAATTAATGAAGTAGCGCATTAAATCTTGATAACTATTATATTTAAGGAAACTAGATATTAATTTTAACTTCGCTATATCGATTAGTATGATCACTTGCTAGTATGTTTTTGTCCAACTTGAGAATAACAATCTTTTTGAAAATTAGAATGGGTCCAACCAATCAGTTACAATGAAAGGGATTCTACATCACTTAGGTTCTTCCTCAAGGCTATGTTATGTATTTTATGTCCCACAATTAAGAAAAACCTGTGATCAGTTTCTTACATGTATCAACAGTGGTATTTTTGACATGGAAAAACAATGAAAGTCACATAAGACGTCACAGGAAAGTCTGCCGATACATTCCAAATAGTATCTCTGACTTCATTTGACCATCATTGTCTTAGTATAATTGTTAAATGGATTTAACATGTTTAAGGTAGTCATAATTAAACTTAGCGTTTTTTTTAGTTCCTATAAGATAAATTGAGTGAATTCCAGTGACATCCCGAGTTTCGCTCATATTACACTTAAAAAAATTGAGGTTTTGGTTCAACGGGTTGGACCTTGAGTTGTTGTGCGTTTTCTGAAAAAAGAAAATATAAGGATTTTCCAAAAATTGAGGTTTTGGAGCCACGGATTGGAGCTGAGCTATTGTGTGGTTTCTGGAAATAAAAAAAAAAAAAATTGAAGTTCTAGTGCAGCAGATTGTAACACTTAATTTATTGGATGCAATGAAGTTATTGAGATTTTTGTTTGTTCCCTTCAACCTTTTATCCTGTGAAAAATTGTCGAGATAATGAAGTTTTGTGATGATATCAAGCTAATTCATATAATTTCTTTCACTTGATTTGAAATGAGAGATGGATTAATGGAAATTATATCAAAAAAGTTGATTCATAAAGATCACATTCCTGCTAATTTTCTTAAGAGCGTGATATGGAAACGTGACAGAACCTTCTTTAAGTTTCATTAGTAGAAAGATCACCTTTAACATCGATTATTTTAATCACCAATGTTGAAAACCATAAGTTACATTGGTTTTGGGGAGAAAACAACATCGGTTACTAAAACAAACTGATGTGGATATTTGATCCAACATCGGTTCTTTAAAACCTAATGTTGAACTACTATCTACATCGGCTTTTAGAAGAACTGATGTTGTAAGTACATCATATCAATTTTAAAAGAACCGATGTAGAAAATTCATTTCTACATCAGGTGTTTTAGTAATTGATATTGTTTTTGATGCTCTCAACATCTGTTTTGAATACGAACTGATATAAATTTCGGTTTTAAAGGTTGGAAATAACCTACTTTTAACGACGGTCATTAACATAATCGATATTAAAAGCGATCTTTTGAATAGTATTTTTTTATGATTCTATTTTTGTTCCCATAAACGTGCTGGTAAATGAAATTTGATAAAGAAGGGGGTGGGAGCATATTTGGAACAACCACCGTTTGAGTTGTAAGTTGTCTTTTGTAATGAGAATATAAAATTAGGGAGTTTTTTTTTTTTTTTGTTTTGTTAAAACAAAGAAGAGGAATATCAATCATAATATAACTAAAATATAGGAGACGTGACTGGAATTTATTTGATTAAATTTTTGCTTCTGAGTCCTATAATATTTGTCATCACCTGTATTGGACTCTATTGTAATCTTGCCTTTAACAATACGTTGTGTTTATGTAATAGTCAACTTTTGGTTTTATATGCCTATAAAATTTTGTGATTTTTTTTTAGTTTTTAGAAATTATTTCTTAGTCCTTACTTTTATGTTTTTAATTTTTTAATGATTTTTATTTTCAATTCCTATTGTCATGAGAGAATTAAAGCAAGTGATGATAAATATTACAAGAATAAAAAATATTTTTTTTATTAGGAACTAAAAACAAAAACTTCAATATAAGCAAGAATGTATAAATATATTACACCTAATTAAATTTAATCCGAAGCAAAGAACTTTTGAGAAAAATGAAGAGGTAACTTGATTTAATTATCAAAATTGAAAAACTAATGATAAGAATATTTTGGTTGCTACCACCTTTGAGTTTTGTTTTCATTGCTAAAAATGATGAATGGATTTGCAAAATTGTTTCTCAGATGATGATATAACTACACCACTATGGTTTATCATCTAGGATACAATTTTATTTAAAAACCTAATTTTAAAATTAAATTTTATAAAAAAACATTTTAAATTAACTTTGATTCAAAATTAATTTAAAAATAATTGTTAACAAAACCGTTTTGATAAATAATTATTTGAATAATTTATTGAAAATAACCAGTTTAATTTTGAAATTAATTTTATTTTTAAATTTTTTAAATAAAATTTAATTAGTTTTAAAATGATTTATTTTATTTGATTATATATATATTTATTTGGTTTAATTTTTCTTTTGCACGGCCTTGTAAGGAAATACTAGTTTATTTGATTAATACACCTTTAATAACAATTATAAGGAAATACTAATTTATTATCCTTTAATAATTTTTTAAAATTTTTTATAAGAATTATACTATAAAAAAATAAGTGATTTAATATATTTTTTTCTCATGAATAATTTTAATGTAAGTGTTGTTTTTGTACAGATATTTTTTCTCTAAAAAGAAAAAAGATTGTATCCAATTAGACTTGAGGAACGTGACTTATTAAAGTCACAGTGGGGCACACATACACACACTGTCTCCAACCAACCAAACCAAACCACTGAACCAGGATAATCTGTCTTCCCTCTTCAATCCGAAGTTAGATTGTTTTACTGTTAACACCATTCCTAGGTACCATCTGCACCACCCTTTCTCCTTCTTCAATCAATGGCAGCAACCTCAACATCACTCTTCTCCAATCTCTATTCTCTCAACTCTCAACCTTTCTCTTCCTCACTCTCCTTCTTCCGAAATGTCCATTCCACCCTCTCTTTCCCTTCGTCTTCTAAACCCTCCCGTGGAGTTGTTGCCATGGCTGGCTCTGGCAAGGTACAAAGCTTCCATTTTTTTTTTCTGAATGAAGTTTATTATCATGCCCTTTTAAAAAAATTACCACTTTCGATCATTGAATTATTCATTTCGTTGAGCAATGTGATTCTTCTTGATGGGTTGCATTTACTAGTTCCTAATCAATTCCATTGTTGTTTTGCCGTGTATTATAACTCAATGTATTGTGATACGATTTTGTGTATGATAATCTAGCTGGCATTTATTTACTTCTGAGTTCTTGTCCGTGGTTATTGGTTTTTATTGTGTATATTTATATTTTCCTTCCTTTCTGTGTGGTTGCAGTTCTTTGTTGGTGGCAATTGGAAGTGTGTAAGTGTCTTATCCGGAAATTCTTTTCCTTTTTATACTCCTTTTGTTTTTGATTGGTTGAAAGGGGTTGTTTGTTCATTATTAACATGTAATGTAATGCCTCGTTTAGCTGATTTAATATTTTAATTTACACATAAACTTCTTTCTCATGAGTGATCCATGTTTGAAGTTACATTGGTTATTGAGGGCCTGCCTATAACAATCCTTTTCCTTTACATGGATTTGGGACTGACATCAAGGGCCTGTCACTATAAGAATGTGGATAGAGTTAAAAAGGGAGTGATTTAAGGCCTTACATGAGTGCATAATAACAAAAATGGTGGGGACTTTAATAAAAATGTCACACACAATACAAGCTAAGTGGCTAGAATGGAGAAAGACATTGGGGGTTATTTGTTATTGCAAAGTACCTACTAAGCTCAAAGGAAAATGCTATCGTATTCTTCTATTACTAGCTGTATTCTATCATAATGAATTTTAGATTTTAAAGGGACAACAAGAGAAAAAAGTGAGAGTAACAAAAATTAGTATGCTAAGATGGATGCATGACCACACAAGAAAAGATGGGATATGGAATGATTTTATATAAAGAGATATTGGTGTGACACCTGTTGAGGAAAAACATAACAATAAATTGATTAAGGTTATTTGGACGTGTGCAAAGAAGGCAATTGAAGAAAATGACGAGGAGAGTAAATCACACAATTTTTAGCTCTGTGAAAAGGGTAGAGGGAGACCAAGAAGAACATTGAAATAAATTATTAGAAGAATCTCATAGTAAATAAATTATAAGAATTTGGTTTTTAATTGAGTTCAATGGTGTCATGTGATTCATATAACGGATTTTACCTAGTGAGATAAGGCTATTGTTGTAAAATTCTCTCATTTAGCAGCTCTTTAGTTATTTTTGAAATGTAAGGTCTCCATCTTAACTCTTGAGCATATATTTTAGCTGATAATCAATAGCCTTTGTAAACTTGTTTCCTTAAGTATTGAACAAATATATTTTCCTGATATTTCATCTGTCTCAATTCAACTCAGCCCTCCACTTTGTGAGCTCCACGTGAATGACCTGTAATTAGTCTTTAAGGGCTCAACTGAGAAAACATCTTAATTAAGCACTTATTCAATAAACTGATAAAATTAGAGCTTATTTCATAAGCTTAAAAACAGCTTATACGAATGTCGTAAGCCATTTTGACTAGTTCAAATAAGCTCTTCCAAATTTCACCTTCTAACTTCCTGTAGCAAAAACACTGCAGAGTTTGCTTCAACCCTTTTTTCCAGCCATCTCTCCCTTCCCAAACCTGAAATTTTAGTGAAGCAACCTTTTCCCATTTCTTTGGGAGGAAGCTTTGGTAATGTCATAATCATAACGTGTTCTGGTTATCTGACTGGCAAACAACTCTTTTGCATTAGAGAATCATAATTCGTTGCAGGCTTTCTGACTCTTGATATTTTTGTGAAACAGCTTCATGTAGAAGTTTTCTGGCTGTAAGATTTACCTCCACTGTTCAATGTTTAAGATATTCTCCTATCACTATTATTTTCTTTGTGAGAAATAATTAAATTACTGTTTTTTTACCAGATTTCTGAGATTGGCACTCCCTTTTTGCTTGCTTTGTTTAATAGTTGTTTTGTTTCATTTGCTCAATCACTTATAATTATATATGAACCATTTTATCCTTGTCTTCAGTCTATAACTAATTCATTCAACCACTAACCTATTGCATTACATAGAATATTATTTTCTCCTTCAATACACTGCCTCTTTCTCTACTTTTTTTTATAAAAAAAATAAATTAGTTCTTATCTCCAGAATGGGACCAAAGACTCCATCAGCAAGCTTGTCTCTGACTTGAACAGTGCAACATTGGAGCCTGATGTTGGTAAGATTTATTCAATTGTCAATTTGATGCGTTTCCAGCAGAGAGTTGTAGTAAACGAAGAAATACCTGTTTTCTTATTTTGAACTCCTAAATCTGTAAATAAAAGAATATCAGTTACTGAGATTGAAAATGGTTTTTTCCCTATGCTAATACATTTGGGGTTAGCAAAATGTTGATGAAATATACGTATCTATTCCCAAATATTGTAATACTTTGGAATGCTGTCCAACATATGGGTGTAAGTGGAACTTTCCTATCAAAATCAACATTTAGTATGTGGTTTATACTAGAAACATATTCGTAATAACATTTGTTATTTGTCAGTTTATTTTGTCTTTTTATCCTGTTTTCTAATCCTTTTAATTTTTGTGAGAAGTACAGATGTTGTTGTTGCACCTCCCTTTGTGTACATCGATCAGGTGAAAAACTCAATTACAGATAGGATTGAAATTTCTGCCCAGAATTCTTGGGTGGGAAAAGGTGGGGCTTTCACGGGAGAAATCAGGTTAGCTTGCCTATTCCTGTAGTTTCACATGTTAATTGATCCTGGGTCTTCTGTTTTCTTTATAGAGAATGTTAGGCCAGTTGGTTGGTGATGACAGATATAACACTTTTGAATAGAATTTTTTTTTAACCATAAATAAATAAAAACTGGAAACTGAATTTTTATGTAAATTGTTTATGTTCTCTTAAATCAAACTTGTCTTCAAAATCTGAATGCAGTTCTTTCAAAAATTGGTTTTTCTTTTTCTTGTTTTAGGTCATGAGCTATCTCTCTGAAAAGCTTAAGCAATTAGGTGAAGGCTCATGAATAGTTTTTATATCCAATAATTATATTACATCAGGTCTTATAACAGAGACCAAAGTCGCCATAAAATTTTCTTTGGATTAAATCCTTTTCTCTCCAGTTCAGTTTGAGCAAGATGGTTTTCTTTATATGATTCACTTTGAATTTATTTGAGCTTAAAGAGTCCTTTACTCATGATTGTTATATTAAGCTGAATAGTTTTGGGGAAGATATGATCTTATACCATAATTTGTATTTTTTCTGATATAATTTCTGCAATTTTATCTGTCTTATTAGAAAGTGAATGTCACAAGTCATAGTACTTTCTCATCATGCACTGACTGCACTGAAGTTTCACTTTGAGTTTTTTAAAGACATAGGTGTAAGTGTAACAGATCATCTGAAAGCCAGAAACCAATCTCTTAAGTTACATGTGCACTCCATGATCAACATCTCGTATTCCTTTTGAGTATTTCATTAAAACATTAGCATTATGAAATACTACATTTTTTTTTGTGCACGTTATATATTATATATTACCTTCTATGAACTTATATTTGCCTAGGTCCTAAGTGCACCTAAGTGTTTTAGTAGGCATGTATTACTGTGATATATTAATTTTGAGATTTTGCATGTATAAGTTCTCTTGAAATTGGAGTTAGATTCTTCCCCTGCATGGGTTCTGTACTATTTTCATCTTTACTTTGGGTATTACTTATGGCCCTGCAAGTGATTCATTTCAAGCTTAACATTCTTCTATTTCCTCTAAATGTTTTTATGGTGGAAGTTACTTGTTCACTTTTTCTTTTTTACGGTTTTGAACGTGATGTTCAAGCCGATTATATTGTTACCTTTATGTGGTTCTTTGAACAAGTTCCCTTGGTTATACTTACTTCCATCTGACTCTTAAAGTGTGGAGCAACTAAAAGACCTTGGCTGCAAGTGGGTTATTCTTGGACATTCTGAGCGAAGACATGTAATTGGAGAAAATGACGAGGTGAAAATTTTGGAGATAACTTCTATAGTAGTTTTCCTAGGGACCAGTATTCTTTGTATAAGATGAAAATGTATAATAATTATAATAACCAAAGATTGCAAACTCCAGTTTATAGGAAAAAAGGCGGCCTATGCTTTGAGTGAGGGTCTTGGTGTGATAGCATGTATTGGGGAACTTTTACAAGAAAGAGAAGCTGGGAAAACTTTTGACGTTTGTTTCCAGCAATTGAAGGCTTTTGCAGGTGAAAGTTTGTTTTTATTTATAACATCAATTTTTATGCATTGTCAATATATATATATATATATATATATATATATATATATATTTACTTTATTAACTAATCAAAAATCATGATGAGTATGACTTTTAAGGTAATTATTGTAAAAGTCAACAACTTATCATACATGACAATTATGATTGAATGATAGTATAAAAACCATTTACATTATTAGTAAATAGATTATACACTCTATTTATAATCCATTAGAAAGTCATCTTTTTAGGTGGAGAAAAGAAAAGGAGCGAGAGGGGATAGCAATTGATTCCATAACATTCTTTATGTCCATTATGTGCAGATGCAGTGCCAAGTTGGGATAATATAGTTATTGCATATGAGCCTGTATGGGCAATTGGAACTGGCAAAGTGGCCACACCCGAGCAAGCCCAGGAAGTCCATGCAGCTGTTCGTGACTGGCTTAAGAAGAATGTCTCAGCTGAAGTTGCATCTAAAACGCGAATTATTTATGGAGGTACATTAGCTTTTGTAACCATGCATGCTGCACTTGTTAGTGTCAGAAATTTTCAGACTCAGTTTAATCAGATTGCAAGTATTGTTCAAAGTGGTGTATTCTTGGGATGATAAAACAACTTTTGCAATCTTCCTTGGCCTTATGCAAAAAGCCAGCTGCTATTGTGCTTCAGACTTCAGATTATATGCTGTTTTACAAGTATACTTGCATTTTTCTAGGTATAGACCAAGTGAATTTATGAAAGATGAAATTGATTTAGAAAGGAATTTAAGATTAACCTAAGGAAAAATGTATTGTTGATTTGTTACAATTTGTGAGCTTCTTGTAATTTCTTGATTGCACTACATGATATGCTTGGTGACCATAATCTTATCCGTGCGCAAACCTCTTATTGATATTGGACTAATAGATTGACCCTGACATTGTCAGATGCAAAAAAAATTCTGTTTTAGTTTGGCATTTTTTACCATCTCAGAATTAGTTCTTATTTGAATGTAATTTTTTTTTTTGTCAGAATACAGTGCAGCGGCATTATAGAATACTAACATCAAAATAAACTGTCTTTCAGGATCTGTAAATGCAAGCAACAGTGCTGAGCTTGCAAAGCAAGAAGATATTGATGGATTTCTTGTTGGTGGTGCTTCATTAAAGGTACGCACACGGTTTATTCAAAGTTTCTTTGACCAGATGTGCTTCATTCCTAGAGTTTGTAAATGAACTCGAATGATTGTTTATTAATGTGTTGATTTTTTGCTGTACAGGGTCCTGAGTTTGCTACCATTATCAATTCAGTCACTTCCAAGAAAGTTGCTGCTTAACTACTTATTATGGTTTTTTAAGAGCGCATTAAAAATGTGGCAATAACATGGGTGTATTATGAGTTTTATTTTTATCACTCCTATAGTCCTATGGCTATGATGCATGCGTTTAGTTTGGTACTTTAGCTTGAAGAAATAATCATTTATTTTTGTCAGCACCTTGAGAGAAGAACTTTGGCAAAATAAACGATTATTTCTCAAAATTCAAGTGTTTCTAAACATGTAAGTATGAGAAACATTCTACTTGTCTCATGAGCCATGTTTTCTTCGTTTCTTGGAACAATTGCATAAACAAAAATGTGATAAAGGCAACAAATGTTCTTGAATCGTTGAATACATCACATCAATATTAACAAACATTACATACAATGTAAGGTTCATGATCACCACTGATTTATCACAAGAAACACAAATCATACATACACAACAAAGATATCAATGTATCATCACTGGATCAAAGAGCTTCCATCTTTCCTTTTCTTTTTAGTAATAACTTCTACGAAACCTCTGACGGCTGTGGCTAACAAAGATGAGCTCATAAATAAACCCAGCAAGCCCACCTCCAACGAGAGGCCCAACCCAATAAACCCAATGATTTTTCCAACTCCAGCCCACCACTGCAGGCCCAAACGACGAAGCCGGGTTCATGGATGCTCCATCAAAAGGCCCACCAACCAAAACATTCGCTCCGACGATGAACCCTATCACAATTGGTGCCATCGCTCCCAAACTATCCCTCCTGGTCCTCGGGTCAATGGTGGTTGCGTACACCGTGTACACCAACCCGAACGTCATCACTATCTCCAACACCACCGCGTTCCCCACTCCCACACCATTAGAAAGTTTGAAAACCGGTACACCCTGCGATGAATCAAAATCAAAATCAAAGTTTAAGTGTGTGTTTGAACTAGTATAGACACATTAATGCAACATATCAATATTTTTCTTTATCTTTTCTAATGGTAGTCTTTTAGGTTACTTGTTGTAGCTTCTAGTATTAAGGGGTGTTTGAATTTTTGGTAGAGAACCGAATAAGGGTCTAAAATTACTTTTAAGAGTAAAATGAGTTTATGGTCATGTTTAACTACTCTTCAAGTATGTTTGTAAGTAAATTTTTATCTTGAAATTTTGTTTGGAAACTTAAGTTTATATACTTGTATTCAAATCTATAAAAATTGATTTTGCATAAGTTAAAGAATTGGTTTGTTTAAGTTTTTTTAAAAAAATAAATTAAAAAGTTCTTATATATAAATGTTTTTAAGAATCAGATATAATTTACTTATTAATAAAGTAAAAATTACTTATTTTAAGTGAAAACTTAGACAAACACATCAAAAAATTATAAAACTGTGTATTTTATTTTAAAAAAAAAACTTATTTTTTAAAAAAATAAACTTAAATAAACTAATCCAAAATTGATTCTAAAATAATATAATTTTTAATGTTTTTACAATGAAAAATGTTAAAAATAAAAAATTAATATAATATTTTAGTACATTTCAAAAACTTCAACTCAATTAATTCTGAAATTAGAATTATAACAAAACAAAACATGTGAAATTTGCTTAAAATCACATTAATTGTATGAGTTTATATATGGTAAGTTGTTCACATTTTTACAATAACTAGTGGTACGAACTGATGATTTATGATTCAACAATAATTTTAAGGTCTGAGTGCATAACTGTGGTACCTGTCCGCCGGTGGTGAATTTGAGGAGCAAGCAAGCGATGACGGAGCCAAGAATCTGCGCGATCCAGAAGAGCACGCAGCGGAGAAAGGTGAGGTTGCCGCCGACGAAGGCGCCGAACGTAACAGCAGGATTGACGTGGCCGCCTGACATGTTAGCGCTCACAGAGACGGCGACGAATAGGGCGAAGGCCTGTGCGACGGCGGCGATGACGAGGGCGGAGGGCTTGTCGACGGTGAGCTTATTGACGGCGACGGAGGAGCCGGAGCCGGCGAAGACGAAGATGAGTGTGGAGATGAATTCGGAGAGAGCGGCTCGCCATGTGTCGCGGTGAGTGGCCTCTTGGGCTCTGCGCACGATGGCGCTGCGGAACGCCATTGTCCGTGCGATCGTGAATCTAGTTTAATGGTGCGGAAGTGAGTTGACTGGACTTTGGTGCTCAGAAGAACTAATGGTGCAATAGCAAATAATTAAGTCAATGCTGAGTCTTTCTTTTTTAAGGGATGAATCTTTGTTTAAGGATTTTGTCATTATGAAAATAATATAACACATTTGGGCTTTCTTTGTTGGACCTCAAGAAGAAGTGAAAGGAAAAAAAAAATTAATGGGTAAAATAACTTAAATAATATTTTTTAATAAAAAATTATTAATTTGAAAACATTTTACAATTATGGGACAGGAAGATATGCCCAAAATGAGCGTGTCACGCCCACGTTAGGCGTGACTAGGGGGTGTCACGCCTAAATTGGACATGTTTCACCCCGTGGCGACACGTGTTCGTGAAGCGGTGTGTATAAACTTTGAACGGTCATAACTTTTGATAGGAATGTTCGATTGAGGCGTAGTTTGTATCAAAATTTTCGAAATTGAGAAGAGAAACCCTAGACAAATTCCTGAAGGGGATTTGATCAACTATTTTTTTTCCAAAAAAATTGCCTCTAAGTGCCTCAAAATTAGGATTTAATCTTCAATCATCCAAAAATTTCCTCTTTTCTACTTTTTTAATTATTTAATCAGTTAATTTAATGCTATTCTTTATTTTTTAATCACTTCTCTTAATTTCGAGCATTTCAACATATTGTACACCTCAATCGGACATTTCTATCAAAAGTTAGACCATTTGAAGGACATATCGTACGTCGTTGTAACTTTTTTCGATATTCTAAATTTTTATATGGTTTTTTTTAATATTTTTTGGATTTTTTTATATAATAACCCATTTATCCCAAAACACATCCATTCCTAACTTTTTCGCATTCATTCCACACTTTACCACTTGTTCCACTCATCCCAAAGTGCACTCACCACACAATAATTGGAATTGTAGCACCCCATTAAGTCCAAAGCGCACTTGGAGCGGTAAAACATTGCAGAACTCTAGAAATAGGAGTAGAATTGCGTGAGACAAAGTGAATCAAATTGAAATGCAAAGAATTACATTGCGCTTACCCAGAGAGATAAAGATGGTGACCAACTTACTCGCACGATTGATCATTCACCATGAAAGATGGACGATCCTTTCTAATTCCCTTTCTCGTTTGGATGTATATGTTTTGACCACACTAATTTTATACAATTGAGTAACCGATTGACAGAAAGATTGAGTTTTGATGACGAGTTAGTCGACTATGTGCTTTTGACTGGAACAAAAAGAGAAAAGAGGAATTGTCTTCAACTTTTTTTGAAAGAGAATTATCAAATTATGAGAGGATGAAAGAGATGATGAGAGAGATGAGGATAATGTGTTTAATGGGGGTTGTCTCGATATAAAAAATGAGAAGTATCAAAATATAATATTTTATTTAAAATGCTTTCTATATTAAAAAATTATTTTCAAAAATTTAGAAAAAAATGAGAAGTATCAAAAAATAAAAATTTTCAATTTTTTCATATTCCAAAATAAAATTGAAAATTTTTGTTAAATAAAATATTATATTAAAAATTATTTATATATAAAAAATCCAAAAAATATTAACAAAATCATATAAAAATTTAGAAATTATATTAAATAAATAATATATTAAAAATTATATATACCAAAAATCCAGAATATATTAAATAAAATCATATAAAATTAAAAAATATACTAAATAAAAATATTAAAAAAAGTAAAAAAGATCATATTTATGATGAAAATCGGTCTAAAAATACTTTCAAATTAGATAAAAATAACAATAAATAATATTAAATGATATTTTACGTCAAAAATTAAAACATGTCAATTTTGGTTTTTATTTCAGTCGCTAACAGTTTTTGTGACGGAATAATATGGTCACAAATATAAAAAAATAAAAAAATCACAATATTTTATCGCAAAAACTGTTAGTGACCAATTTAGCGACCGAATTAGTGATGGATTTAGTCACGTCCAATCTAAGCGTGACTCTCCCCTAGTCACGCCTAATCTAGGCATGACCAGTCATGCCCATTTTTGGCGTATCTCTTTGTCCCGGAATTGTAAAATGTTTCAAAACAACTCCAAATTGATAATTTTTTATTTAAAAAATATTATTTGGGTTTTTTTTGCCTTTTTTATTGTTTTAGAATTTTAGACTGGGAGAAATTTAAAAAGAAGTGAAAGGGAAAAATAATTATTAAATAAAATTTCTAAATTATGGAATTCGCAATACTTTTTTTTTATTATATATTTATAGCTATTATTTTTGTGGGTAACCAAACAGAGGAAGGACCAATTGGCAATTTCTACTTCCAATTTCCATATTTCCCTTTCATTTCTTTTCCACTCTAATCATATAAGCATTCCACCATCAAAACTTATGTTTATTTTCCACTTCCGATGACATTCCCAATTTTATTGGACCTTTTCTTTATCACACATTGCATATTGCATTGCACTTAGATTCGTAATTTATGTATGTGAATGTTATGCAACAAGTGGAAGATTTGCTTTAGAACTGCGCGCAAGAATGTCTGTACCTTGCGAGTCAAGATGAAGAAGAACGAAGCAATAAATATTGTCGGTTTTGAAATTCAGTACAAGGCCTTGGTTAAGAACTTAGATACTCAAATCTCTAATAGTTAATTCTGGCAGTTACATTCAACTAATTTGTATAAGTTCAGTTAATTGTCTCAGTTGAATTCGGTTGATTGGTATGAATTCTCCTAATGCTGAATAATGCTTGTGCTGTTAACTATTCCTAAAATCTAGCTTATTTAAAAGCATTTTTTTTTTTAGTTTAAAACCACAAGTATTTTATATTAGAGACAATTTTGCCTAAGTCAACTAATAATATAATAATAAACAACAAAATCTTCTCCTTCGAATATCTATTGCAATTTTATACCTAAGACTTCAACTTAAAACCATAAGTTATTGTGAAACTGTAGACTAATAAACTTACCGCATTGTAAACGGCTAATATCCAGTGTAACTATTAAAATCAACGCAAGTTAGAAACATAATATTTTAGTTATTAAAATAATTAATAATACTATATTTTAAATATTAATGTTTTTTAAAATAATATTTATAAAAAAGTAAATTCATTAAATTTTGTAAACTTTTCTAAAACCACGCTATCTGGCCTGCCTAACTAAAACAATATTTAAAAAGTGTCAACCTAACCTTTCTTCTAAATAAATCAGGCCTTAAATAAATTAGAGAATTGCTAGCCACACTTTAAACTTTTTATTATTAACTGATATTTATTGAAAGTAAAAAATATTATAAATCTTTTTCTCATTTAATGATTGACTCTCCCAATTTAGATTTGTGAAAAGAGTACATATTTAATTATAAGGAAATAAAACATATATATATATATATATTATAATCTAATTCTTTTCATATATTTAATTTATTATTTCTTTGTCTCTTTCGGTGATTAAATTAGAGTCACTACAAGAAAAAAACACATTTCCGACAAAGGTTTTTCCACCGAATTGCTTCTGTCTGAAATTTTAATTTTTCCCACGGAATCTTCCCATGGATTTTCAATCTGTCAAAAATTTTCATTTATCCCAAAACAACTCAGTTGAACACTAGCCGTCGTGCAACATTGTGTTCGTTCCCCTTACCAATTTTGTACGTGCGTTCTCCATGTCCGTGACTGAGAAGCAGTGAGACTTCGGCGTCATCGCGGCCCAACCTCTGTCACGGGTAAACATCCCTTTTCATTTCGTTCTCTTCTTTGTTGATTTGCTCGGAACCTGGGTTCCATTGTTTGAAATTTTGAGGGTCCGCATCCGTCCCCCTCTCTAATGATTTTCTGGTTGAGCAACTACTGTTACGGTTACAACAGGAGAGATCCATGTGCATTCTGCTTGAAAGGGTGATGGGTCAAGCCTTAACTACTTTATCTCGTGGATAGAGGCACTTTACTGCCCAGGTAATTTGGCATTCTCGTGTCTTATGTTCTTAATGGCTTTCAAGATTTATCCAAGTTATCACAAAATAATAAAAGGTCATCTCAAGTAACAAACTTCAGTCCTGATTTCACATTTTACACTATTTCATTGATTCATATTAGAACTAAAATGATATCCAAACTGCATTATGAAAGATCTTGATGCCCTCTGTAGAAGATGCATAAAATTTATAACATGAAGAATCCTACAATTGAACCTGGCCACTTACTGAATTTTGATAACATTCTCATAAATGGCTTCTTAATTCCTTTGTCAGCTTAACTACTTTCAATGTGCAGCTCATTTTTAAGCCTCCATCTACTAACACAGTAAGCTTTCAGGATGATTATGCCTTTTAATAAGATATTAGAACCTCTATGATCAAATGGTTAGAAATTTTATCACCACTCTGCCACTCTTCTAATATATTAAAATAAGATGTGATTGATCATGTGCTTTGTACACACTTTAAGCTACAAAGGTCAGATAGGGTGCGATAGAGATAAAACCTTTCTTGGTCTAGAGCTTCTACTAACTATCTAACTTTTGGGAAACCATGTTATGCAGTTGAGAAAATAATGTATGTACTAATAAGGTAAATGATTTATTGTATAATGACTATCTTAACAGTCGGGAAAACCATGTTATACATATAATAACATGGTCATTAAGAGATACAAAGAAAAAGGAGAATTGTGAGATAAGTAATATAAAGGAAGGAGATAAAGAAGAGGAAATAATATTATAAAAAAATATTGTATGAACAATATAAATAATTGTCAAATTATGCTACATGTAAAGAGTATGACTCAAAACTATATATAAGCCAAAAGTAAAAATGTGTAAGAGGGAAGTAGTCCCACAAACCTCTCAATTCCAATAGAACCCATGAAGAGAAGTAAGTGTCTTTGGCTAAGCAAAGTTTGGTAATAAGGGTGTTGTTTGATTCTGATTCTTCTAAATAAAAGGATTAAAGAGCTGAATATATATATATATATATATAGGGTAAGGAAGGAAAATACAAAAGTGGTGGGAAAGGATTGGTGGTGCTTATGTATGTATCTGGACCAGTAATGATTTTATGGTGCAATGTGTTGTTGTGTTTCCAAATGTAACCTTCCAAACATTTAGTGTGGATAGGTTGAGTGGGAGTTTGCTTGATTGCTTTATTAAAATGAAAGTGATTGAATATATGTGCATTGACTGTTTCCTTTGCTTTTGTTGTTAATGAATAGCATTTGGCTCAAATATAATATAAGAAAGCATTGTTTACAGAGCCATAAAAGGCATATTACGTGTTCAATGATTACTTGTTTGATTGACATTGAATTATGGTCTAACAAAAATTTTAAAATTATTTTTTTAACACAAATTAAAAAAAAAACGTCTTTTTTCTCAATTAGTTTTCCTTCATGGTGTTTTCATTGTTTCAACCGCTGTGTAGAATTTTTAAATTGATATATAACTTGTATATGATTATTTTGGTATGTCATCCATATTGAATATTATGTTTTCTTCAAAAAAATAATTTATTTTCTTAATTTATGTTGAAAAATGTATTCTTAGATGACCTTTTATATCTATTAAGTATTTATGATTTGTTGTTGTCAAGGTCACCTCCACTGGCATAAGGTCCCCTCCACTGGCATAACTACTAACTAGTACTCTAATTAATGCCAGAACTGGCACTGATGATGATGTGGCAGATTCATAAGCTCCCAGGACACCATCATTGGGACATGTACTAGTCTCTAGTTGACTAATTTAATGCTAGAACTGATCCGTTTAGTCTATTTCATACTGGTTTATGAAGGAAAAAAATTCAAGTGAGAATTGAATCACATGTGGACTGTGGCCAGTTTACTAACAGGTAAATCTATCTTGAATACTTGAGGCGTTGTGTTGTTATTGAAGTTGTCTACCAGTTAAATCTTGTATACATTATTGTTTTTAAATGAGTTTCTAATTTTATCCCTTGTGCTTAAAGGGAGGCTGTTTGATTTGAAAAAACATATTTGTTTTTGTTTTGTTTTATGTTCTGTTTGTTTAGGGAATTTAGTTAACACAAAACAAGAAAAGACGTTCATTGTTTCTTGTGTACACTTTTCAAAACTAGAAGCAGTGATAATAATCTGGTATTTTGTAATTAAAAGTGAAAACAAAAATTGTTAAAACATATCAAACAATCCCTCCTCTTCCATGAGTCCCCTTTCTCTATCAAATAATCCAAGTTTTTCTAAATAGGAACTAGTGTGGGAATACTGGTGTGGTGCAATAGGACCTTGTTTGTCCCATGTGGTTTTGTGTACTTATCTGTACTGTTTTTTACTGCCATCTGTACTACCTTATTATAGCAATTTGTGGCTGTTGCTAGGATTAGTTTTGACATTATAGCAATTTGGTGTAGAATGAAAATACAAGTTTTGACATTATGCCAACCCCAGTGGTTCCTCAAACACGAGTTATTTATTCCCAATTATTAGAGTACACTATAGATATTGTGCATATGCAGTCATAAGTTAACTGATCTTATTTGAAGTCAAAGATGAAGCTTGTGAAAATATTTTGGGGCTTTAGTTTACTTCTAATTGCATACCATTGTCTTCTTGTATTACATAATATTTTCTTTAAGCTTAAAATATACTTATCTATTGACTCTTGTATTTGTTGAGCCTAAGTTTGGGCTACCCATAATGGTATAAGGGTTATTCAAGTTGCATGTGGAATGCATATCAACTGTCTTTTATAGCCTAACATTATTATTGAACTGAATTTTCGGAATTTAAGCATATTTTCATCAGTTTGTGTGTGGTTGTAGTGTACTTCAAAGTGAAAGCATCTGAGGAATTTGAAGATTGAACAAATTGAAAATTACAAGTGAAATGACATCTGAGTGCAACAAGCTGTGAAGGACTAGAAGTACTGTGGGGAGATCAAGGTTGCACTCACCTTTTATCCTGAGGTAAATTTATTAGCCCTTTTAGTGCTTTTTAACCAACCACACAAGCACTAGTACTATAGAGTTTGTATTGACAATTTAAGAATTTTATATGTATGATGCAATAATAATGATACAACTTGGGGCTGTAAATTTGTTTTCTCTCTCTCTCTCTCTCTCTCTTAATAGAAAAAAAGGTTTCAAAACAAAGTACCCTTCAAAAGCATATAGACATGCACAAACCCTTTTACTGTGGCCCTGAAGACTGCCAAGCTGATAATTTATCTGGTTGAAAAAATGTTTTGTTATGACTTCGATGAATTTCAATTATCAATGTTGACTTAATTTCATATAGGAACACCTGAAACATGGCTCTTAGTCCTAGGTCTTGAAAATTGGCTTTTTACTCCTTAGTCTATAAATATTGATATTAACTAAAGGTTGATTCTAAATTTCAACTTGCTAGTTCAAGTATTATTTATTTATATGCTTCCTTGGTACCTTATCTTGAAGTTCACTCTACAACTTTGGACACCTAGCTCTTAGAGCAGATTGCATTCATTCAATGTAAGGGAATCTAAATGGTCATGACCATGTGGTTATTTTGAAATCTATTATTATGCATCAGTTATATGGTCTTCTCATTATATTTGAATTTCTATTTTTTGTTCTATATAGAAATGGGAAATGAGAAGGCAAATAGTTAGAAGTGTATGTTTCTTATCATGTGCACCTAGTGAAGATAATTTTTTGCTTTCAATCATTGAACATATTCATTGAGGCATTAAGTTAGTTGATTAATGAATAAAAGCAGCTATCATGGCATTTTTAAAAGTTGGCGTGCTGCTAGTTTCCCAATGCTTGGTGCAATGCCCATGGGTGGTCAGCAAGAGTTAAAGACATTCATGCAAGTAAATAATTCATTGAGGCATTGAGTTAGTTGATTAATGATTTGTTCTTATCTGTTCCACAATTTATTTTTCTTCTCCCTTTTGTGTTAGACCATGAACATGAATACATCACATTTAGCATGGAGTTCATTTTAGTATCCACCATCTAGGTACACCACTGATTTATTTATTAAAAGTTTATTTAATTTCAGTTTAGGTACCTAGGATTTGGCTTCATCTATGACTTATATTCATAAGAGTTTAAAATTATATTAGGTTGATATGTTCCAAATATGTTGTTAAGCCATCTATATCTCATTATTTTTACAACATCTATACATTGCATTTATTCATTCATTGAAATTATCTATTTCCAATTGAGCCAAATTTCGAAGCACTAGTTACAATAATGCTCATTCATTGGTTCTATGTTAGAAATCATCTCTGATGTGTCCATGTCTAGATAATTTCTCAATTAAGCATATATAGTGAATTATCTTTAATTTCCCAAGGTAACATGACAGGAATAATTGGAAGGAGGAAAATTAACAAAACTTTTATTTTATGTAACTCTGGTAGCAATTTTGATGACTTAATTTTTTGTGATATGCTACTAACTCTTGGTTATTGATTGTTGGTAGCTGAATTAGTGAATATGTGAATGAATATATATATGTATTGAAAGAATTGTCTATTAGGTAATTTCCAACGGATTTTTCCGTTGCTAATTTTTGTCTATTAGATTTTCGACAGATTTTTCCGTCGCTAATTTTTTATGATTGATCTGAGAAATTACCGACAAATTTTTGTTATCCGTGGGAAATTACCGACGGAACGAAAAATCCGTCGATTAAAATTTTCTACAACCATTTTATCAACTAATTTTTTTTCGTCGAAAATTTCATGTTACCGACGGATTTATTACGTCGGAAATTTCATTTTTTTTGTAGTGAGTCTCAAAGGAATTTAAGATGTTCTTCGAGTCTACTCACGAGCCTAAAAGTCATGAACATCATCTTGTTTATCTTTTTTAAGAACTTTAGTTATGTTTCATTAGTAGCTAGTTAAACCAATTTGAATTTACTTATGAATTAATTTTAATATATTAATTTATTGTTTATTTATTTTTGTTTAATTTTCTACTAAAAGTTTAATCATTAGCCAGGTTTTATAATTAAGTATTGTCACTATATACACTATTTTAGAACATTTCTAATAGTAAAATGACAACTAAAAAATTATGGTTTAATTGTTTAGACAACTATTATACAATTATTGGCTATGCTATTTGTCTTCATAAAAAAATACGTTGTCTAAAATATATGTCCATACTTCTATAACCGTGGCTTAAACATATAACATGTATAAAATTACTTAAAAAACCATGGCCTTACTGTTTAGATAACGGTTATATAGCCATAGTTCAAACACAACAATTGTAGATTATAGTATTTGTCCACATTTAAAAAACAGTGGTCATAAAATAAAGACAATATCTAAAAAAGTGTGATCTTTTTTATTATTTGAGGCTGTGATTTTTTCTGCACTGTGGTCTGAAGTGAAAAAACCATGGTCTAAAGCTTAAGACCACGGCCACCTAAAGTGCAACTTAAAATCGTGGCTTAAACTTAATTAAGATTATGATTTTTTTTCACATATGAGCATAATTTTTTGTTGTGATCTATAGCCAAAAATGTTGTAGTGAACCCACAAAAATTTAAATTTTTTAATAAATTTCAGTTAATAATAGAAAAAAATATAAAATTGAGTTTGTTAACATTTCTCACTGAATTGAATTGTAAGCCTAAGAGAAATCTTGAGTCTTAACTTATTTTAATCCTTAATTACAAATATCAAAATCAAAAGAGATCATCTTTGATCCACAATAAAGTAAAAGCAAGCTAATCAAAATAAGTGTAATGTGTACATGTGGTAGTCCATCCAGGGACTAATTAAAATGACAGTAACCAGATCATTTATGTGTATACTATCAACTATCATGTATACACTGAATTGCCATGTGTATTGAGGAATTTATATATAGTTCAAAAGTATGTAAATACACTCCTTGAATTTGATTAGTTACATTTAAATGTCTTAATTTTTGTTTTGTTTTGTCCCTTCTAGTTTATTTATATTTGAATCCACTATTCTCCTATTTCTTACTCTCCAATAACACTAGTTGCAAGTAATCCAAGGTCCTAAGATTTGCTGTTGGATGTTTCATGTGTGAATTGTTAATTGTCTTGTAGGTAGATAACATGTCATATAAGCATGAACATTAATAGAAAAAATTATCAGCAAAATTAAAATAACAAACAAATTACATTTTTAAATATTTAAATGATATTTTGGTACTTTAAGAGAGACATAGTAGATTTAATTTTTGAGGACCGAAATAGCAGTTCACCCTAAAAGCAAAAGGTAAACAAATTACATACACTTAGTATTCCTATCATATCTCTTTCACTTTATTTTCCACTTGAACTTTCTTAATTATTTCCTATTTCTCCTCTGTAGTGGGTCATTGATAGATATTACAGAAATGTATTACGCTATTAATTGATAGCTAGAATATGGCGATCCAACAGAAGCATTATGTAGTCATGTGAATATGTAATGTTGTATATAAGAATGAGTTTATTTTTTAATAATTTGAGAGATTTTGATATTGTTAATTTTTTAATCAATCAAATTACATGTCATCTTTTTATTATTTTTTTTTTCAAATTTGTTTTTGATTATTATTTTTAAAAAATTGAAATTTTAATTTTTTAAATTAAAAATTGTTGATTCAAGAGGAGTTATGAGAAGATGGACAAGGAATCAAGCTTTGGAGTTTTGTGCTTTCAACATGCCTCATTTTAAAAGTGCTATGGAAACTTGAAGATCAGTTTGATTCTTGTAAAAGGAAAGAAGTGGTATCTGATAATCCAGTGTGCATATCATGGAGATCATTCATTTAGGATTGTTAGATTGAAGGCTAATGCAAAAGCATTTAATAAATAAGGCAGATTAAAATCAGGTTTTTGGAAAAATGAAGTTTTCCTGTTTTAATCGATTACAGATATATTGACATCGGTTATTTTGTTCTTCGTGTCTTCTGGAAAACAAATTAAGAACAATGTAATTGATTACATATCGAATTAATCGATTACCTAGGCTAAAATTGAAATAACACACTTCATGTCTTAATCGATTACATAAGTTCGTAATCGATTACATATCATGCCTATGACTAACATGTTTTGCTGATTTAATCGATTACATAGTGCATTTGAAAATATTGGTCTCTCTGTCTTAATTGATTACCAAATTCAGTAATCGATTACTCAGTTTATTTGGAAAATCATGAGTTCCTGTTTTAATCGATTACGTGACGAGATAATCGATTATAATGTTCATAGCTCAAACCCAGAACATATCAGAAACACTTTAATCGATTACATTCTTGAATTAATCGATTACATATGCTAAATAATCGATTACAAGAGCGTGTTTAATCGATTATTTTCAATTAGAAAGCTATTATAAATAGAACCCATTGCTCTGTGTTTTGTAGAGTTGAGAAATTCGATTTCTGAGCAATCACAAACATTCATAAGCTTTCATTAGTGAGTTTTCTGAGTTCAAAAACATCTTGGCTTCACCAAAATTCATATGGGTTTTTGATTTGATGAGTGAAGCATCATTGAGCCTCAAAGCTTAAGGAAAGGGATGCATTGAGCCTGTTATTCTATCTATCAACCTGGTGAATCATTCATATGCATTTTGTTCATTGGATTATCAGGTGAATTTGTTCCTTATTCTTTGAAGTTGTAAATCTGTTATTTGATTTCTGTAAAGATTAGCTTATTGTAAATGAGTTTCTTGCATGATAACTAGAGATAGTGTTTCTCTAGGGGGTTACTGAGTAGTGTTCTTAGTGGGGTTGGTCTCTAAGAATCTAATAGTGTTTTAGATTTCTCAACTTTATCTAGGGTTGATAAAGAGAGACTTGTAATATCTTGTAAGAACATTAATTTGCAATAGTAGAACTCCATTCTAGTGTTAGTGGAAGAACTGGATGTAGCTTCATAGTGTTTGAAGTGAACTAATATAAAAATTGTGGCTGATCTTTATTCTAATCTCTTCATCTCTTTATTGCTTTGGTTTGTGAATCAAATTATTTGCACAAAAAGATTTCAGTTGTCTATTGATTTCTTGACAGGGGAATTTGATTGAATATAAGATTATTGGTTTCAAAACAATTTTTAAAGTGATAAAGATCATATGAAAACTCTGATTGTAAAATTTTTAATTACCAAGGTACAACCAATTCACCCCCTCTTGGTTGTATTGAAGTATTCCTATTCTTTTTCAAAAATATGATTAAAGATAACTTTAAAAGTATGAATCCTAAAATATTTTTAGTTATTTTTCACACCTTTTATAAAAAAAAATTGGGTTTTAGGATATAAAATTGCTTATTATTGTTTTTAAGCATATGTTTTATAAAAGTGTCGAAAGTAACAAAAAAAACATAGGATTCTCACTTCTAAAGTTATCTTTAATAATATTTTTAATTTAAAAACTTTCAATTTTAAAATTTTAAAAATAATAATTGAAGAATAATTTTTTTAAAAATAAAAATAATAAAAAATGACATATAATTTAATTAATTAAAAAATTAATAGTATCAAAACCCCCTAAATTATCGAAAGCACGGTACGAACTCTCATATAAGAATACGTTTTCCGGAGGTTTCCTTCACTTTTCAATCGGCTAGGTTGGCATACTTTTCCAATAGTACATAATACTAGGAGAATATGACCAATGAACATTCAATATCATCGAATTATCCACATATCCCCTTTTTATCATGAGCTGCTTAAACCTTTCAAAAATAGTATAGGGAAGTGCGGATGCAATTTATATCTTATATTATTAAAATGATTTGGAATACATCTAATTCAATCAGTATGTCCAGCATATATTCCTACCATTATGGAAAGAAATTACAGATAGATGCCTGTTTAACTTTAATAATTCCAGCTGAGAAAATACAGCTAGGGATGTTGTTTTCTCGATCATGGAAAAATAAAAAAATAAAGCCTATGAAGAAATTAAAGTGGGTAGAAATAGTAATATTATTCAAAGTATTTTACATATCCCAATTTCTGAAAAGCAAAAGTTTAAAATAATGAATAATTTTAAAATTAATTAAGGCAAATTATCAATTTGAGTTACAAGTTAAAAATAAAATATGGTACATAGATATAATTCGTGAGCTTGAATCTCAATTGGTGCTAATCATTGATCTCTTGCTCTAAAGGTTCAAATAACCGATAGTGGTACCTGCAGCATGTGAAGTGGAATATCATACTCTACTGCGATGGAATACATGTTATATACGAATTCTCACCATCAAACTCGCCTCGTGTCTTGTCTACGCTGAAGCAAGATTGTCAGATAATGTTCCCCCAATAAAAAAAAATAAACAACTAAAATTATCATATAATAATTCATATATTTTCTTAGATACAAGAAGGTGGTGAGCTAGTTAGTGTTGTAGACTTATAGGCATTCTTGCATTAATTAAACACTTTCTTTTATATTAAATCCAAAATAATTGAGAATTGTTCTTATTAAGATTATTTAGCAGTGAACAAGATGCTTTGCTTTAAGCCACTAACTGCAGCTAACCTATACCTGATGCTGTTACGTGCCCCTGACAACCCCTCCATTCCATAAGAATTCCTTACGCTAAGAATCTCTCTTGCCCTCTTATATCCATATACTCTATACCTTACACCACGAATTGATAACCCCTACGTCATAGCCACCGTCCATGCATGTATACTACTCCACCATACTCCACTATCTTCTTTTTTTTTTTTTTTTTTTCCCATTAACATCGCTTCCTCTCTAAAGAAAACAAATCTTGTTGCATATGATGTTATATTAGGCCTTTTAACTCAGCACTAAAGTTTCTTATAATTATGTATTATTTATATATTAAATAAAAAAGTTGCATAATACATTAAGGAGTGATTAGCACAACATGTATTTTCATACATAAATTCTCATCTCACTATGATCATTTTAGAAATTTAAGTAAAAAGTTTTTGAAGATATCTCTCTATGACTCTATTAAAAGTTAAGGACTAAGACTAACCTCTTCAAATAGATATTTTTTTTCATACACAAATTTGGATATTGAAACGGACCATCAATTTAAGTAACAAATTGTTACTAAAAATTGATCTGTTTAATAAAGTAGTTATTAATTCCGGATTCAAACTAATTTAGGAAAAGAAAAACAAGTAGTTGACTATATGGAACAAATATTTAAAGTTTCCTTGGTGTGAAAGCGCCACTACACACAAGTAGTTCACATTATAACGTGAAAAAAATAACAATGATAATGAGGGTGTGCATTAATTGATGGTAGTAGTTAGGACTCAAGACAGAGTCACGCTCTATTTATATAATATACAGTGCTTTTTACCCGAGACCAAATGATTGGGAAATACTATGAAATATGAATCGCATAATAAGGGCCATGCATATATGCGGCGTGATTGTTGGATATTATTGTCCATTGAGGTATATAGTGCCAAATGTGCAAAATAAGTGGTTGGGGTCAACTGCACATGAATTCCCCTTCTTAGCAAGTGCCTATATAGCTACTATTAATCATCAAGTTCAAGTCATGGCTGCAACTAGCTAAAATATTAATTAATAGTACAAGATAATCTCCATCACAAGTCATAAGGATCGTGTCCAACCCATAATATATTTGCCATATGCTTAGTTTCTTTGGTAACTAATTACTGATTCAATTGAATTCAAATTTAGCTAAATTAAAAGTTATATATGTAACCACCAAACATATGGATTAAGTGATGTTAGATTATTTTAACAATCAAAGGTCTTAGCTTCAAATTTTAGATATATAAATATGTTAAATATTTAAAAAGAAATATTTGTCATCCATAATAATCCTATTCAATTTGAATAAAATTACATTTAATAGAAGACACACTTGATTTAGAAAGAAGAAGAAAAAGTTATACATTTACAACTAGCTAGAAACTAAGGAAGCTATAGCTAGCCAAGCTACTACATATTAAGAAAAAACAGAAACACTAACAAGAAAAGGAAATAATTAAAAAAGGAAGATAAAGAAAAAAGT
Organism: Glycine tomentella; assembly: GCA_007407185.1. Taxonomy (NCBI): domain Eukaryota; kingdom Viridiplantae; phylum Streptophyta; class Magnoliopsida; order Fabales; family Fabaceae; genus Glycine; species Glycine tomentella. The sequence continues at coordinate 143,559 of PYAF01002335.1, read as the reverse complement.
GAGGTAAAAGTTGCAAATTCTGTGTGGTTCCAGGCTTGCAAACCAATCCTCCAGAAAGGAATCGTTGAGAAAAAGTAATGGGTTTGCTTCAAAGCCAACCGAATCTCACTCCTTGCCTCACCTCCTCATACTTCACAATGCATCTCTCTCTATATACACTTCACACCCTTATAATACATTATTATACATCCCTATATATATAATTTTTCCAAGGTTAGAAAACGCAAGTCTGGCAAAGCCAAAACGCGGTTGTATACTGTTCAATTCACGGGGTGTTTTTCTTTTGCCTCTATTACTTGAAACCTTTTCTCTCTCACACCAACCACCAATATATTAACCCCTCCACTCTCTTGCATTCTTCACACAACATCAAAAGCAACAACAACATGCAAGTCCAAGAGGAATTACTTGTGGTTTCCAAGGATCACACCCACCAAATGATGATGATCAAGGGCAAACGAACCAAGCGTCAAAGGGCACCATCCCCTCTTAGGCTTGCCATGCCTTATAATAATTCAACCTCAAGTAGCACCAACAATTCCATTGATAGTGCCACAACCTCACCCTCACCCTCTCCCACCAACACAATTGAATTGAGAGAAGACGAAGACATGGCAAATTGTCTTATTCTTCTCGCTCAAGGCAGACACCACGTGGCAGCACCAACGCCGTATCACAACAACGACAACGACGATAACCACAAGTCAACAAGCCTATACCTTTACCAGTGCAAGACTTGCAACAGATGTTTCCCTTCCTTCCAAGCACTTGGAGGACATAGAGCCAGTCACAAGAAGCCTAAGCAAAACGGCACCTTTTCATCAGAAGCAGTTATTACTTTTGTTGAAGAGAATAATGATCGTTATGACCCCACCACAAGTACCACCCTCTCCTTGAAAATACCAAATGGGGTTAATAATAATTTGTGTAGCACCACAACAACAAAGGCTAAGGTTCACGAGTGTTCTATCTGTGGTGCTGAATTCTCATCAGGGCAAGCTTTGGGGGGCCACATGAGGCGCCACAGAACTCTTGTGAATGCTTCTTTAGCAACTTCTATTAGTGGTGGAAATGTTGTTGGTGTTGGTGGTAGCAATGAATTTCAAGAAGCCAAGAAACCCTTGAAGTTGGACTTGAATCTTCCAGCACTACCAGAGGATGATCATAGAGAATCCAAGTTTTCGTTTCAGCAAAGAGAAAAAAACGTTATTGACTTCTCTAAGTCTTCTTTGGTGGATTGTCATTACTGAAGTTGTAGTCTGTGTTATTCTATAAGTTAACCGCATCACCAAGAACCAATTTGTATCCAGTGTTAATTATTTACCTTACTTTTTATTTTTATATTTTTTTCGTTTCAACTTGTATATGGTGATTCTTTCCATTCATTCTGTGGCATTCAATGAAATTGAATTCGATCATTTATTGGCTTATAATTAAATAGATTCACAGTTTTCGTGAATATATTAGTTTTTTTTTCAAGGCTGTTTATTATTTTAATTTTAGAAAAAGCGATATTTTAATAACAACCTTCAATATGTATAGGAAAAAAAAGGGAATTGAGCATCAAAGGAGGAAACATAGTAAATATGATGTATCATGTACATAAAAGTAGAAGAGATAGAAATGGGTACAAACTTAGTGTATCAGAAATCAGGATTATTTAGGAATTTAGGATGTATTTAGTCTAGACGAGAGAAATAAAAAAAATAAAATAAAATATTTTTTTATATATTATTTCTCTCTTTCCTATCAACCGTTGCTTGATCAGAAGTCGAGATCGAGGGAGAACCCAAATCCAAAGTGTACGGGAAAAAACAAAAGGAGGCTTGATAGGAGTTGCCACCAACAAAACAAAACCACATACCAAAAGCTATCAATTAGTTTCTTAGTGCCTCCTCTTTCGTGTGCAAGAGAAAGTTTAGTTTTATGAAACTGACGACAGAACAAGAGGGAAAAAAACAAGAAAAAAAAAAAACAGTTTCTCTAAAATAAGTAGAAATATAAGTGAAAAAGTGAGTGAAGACTTGGTTAGCATTGACTTGAATTAAAATATTTTATAAAAGGATAAAACTTGAGATTTTAAAAACAATACGGTAAAGGTTAACATAAATTATTAAAATAGAAATTCATTTAAAAAATTATTAAAATAGAAGTTTAATTCTGATTAGCAAGCAAATTAATAATTACCAAAGCTAAAGTTAATTTACAAACCATGATGCAATTTTTCGCGTTACCACTGTGTAATCTGTTGATTCAGTCATAAGTCAAACAGGCCAAACCCAGGCTGTACGTTTTTCTGCGGTATTCTTCTTAATTAACTGTGTTTAAAATTTTCTCTTCTCAATCATTGTTTCAGCTGAAAAGTACAACACTTTTTTTGACTTGATTAGTTAAATAATATTATTATTTACAAATTATTTCTAACAACATTTTATCATTTGATAAACCAAACACAAAGATAAGGAAACTCTCAAATTTAAGTATTATTAATGAAAAAATATG
>PYAF01002335.1:125170-140957 GCA_007407185.1 Glycine tomentella | reverse complement strand
TTTTTTTTTTTTTTTTTTTTTCGTTTGAGAGGCAAGAGAGACGTAGATGATGTCATATTTTTAATCCTGTTCTGTAATATTTTGCTAATTATTTGGATTATCGGTGGAATCATGGAGGAAAATGAAAAGCATGATTCTTACATATGCATGTGACTATATTTACGACAAGAAAAGATTCATTCACGAGATGTGCTCCAATATATAGCTCATTAAAAAGAAAGCGACATACTTTCAATATTTTTATTAACAATTTTTTTATAGGGTGAGTTTTATCTGGGCGGAATTAAATGTATAGTTTTGGACACAGTCTTTATTTAACGAGACTCGGATAAAATTCATTTAACAATAAAAAGTTTGTTAAAGAATTTAATGTGAATGAAGTTACAAATTGATCCTTCGATGATAATTCATGTCACTTAGTTTTTTTATATAAAAAAATATGCATATTATTTATAGTTTGTTTAAACTTATCTTATAACATAAGTATTTGAGAGAGTGTATAACAGAAATTTACTCTATATTCATAAGTTGTTTTCAGCTCATTTCAATAAACTTTCTACAATATTTTGTGAAAACAATTTACACTTTGTAGGAAAATATTTCAACTATATTATTTATCTCTTTGATTTTAAAAATGACTTATGCATAAGTATTTATATGATAAACATTTATTTAGGCCCAATCTAGGTTGGTTTTAAAAATTTCCATTTTTTTAAAAAATAAAACTAGTTTTTAGTTTGTAGTGTCGGTTGTTATTTTTCTAGTTTTAAAATCTTTTTGTGAATCTTACAATTTGTTTTTTTTTATATAATAAAACGTTCACTTAAAAGATATGAAAGAATCTAGAGTGAGAGTGTAACATAATATAAAGGAAAAGTTTAAGTTTTTATGGAATTTTGTCAGTTAAGTCCAAATTGGTCAATATCGGATTAGGCTAAAAAAATCTACATTTAATTTATGTCCCACATTTAAAGCTTAAGCCTTACATTTTATTGGAGAGATTATGTTTATCTAGTTATAAGCTTGATGTGAGTCATGGACTAAGTCAAGCAAAAAAAAAAACTCAAAATATTCAATTCAAACTTTTTTTTAAAATGAGGTCTAAGTCCTTTGGAAGTCTAATCTATATGATTTTTTTTTTTGGGGGGGAGTCATGATCAAATTCAACTAAAAAGGCCTAGATTTAACTTCATGTTTTAAAATCTAAAAATCAATTCTCATGTTTCATTGGACATGGGTTTGAAAATCAATTTGGCTTCTAAAATAAGGTACAAGTCCAATAAAAAGCCCAATTTACATAAAACGTTTTGCAAGTTAACCCTAAATCGAGTTTAAAGACTCCAAAATTAATTTTTACTTAAAATTTCAAAGTTCAAGTCCAACATTTCATCAAGAGAGTTTGAGTTTGGTTAGTTGTAATCTTGATGCAAGTTGTAAGCTATAGCATGTCAAGTTAAAAAAAAAAAAATTTAATTCAAGCTACTTAATTAAGGATTAATTCTAATTTTATATAGGATTTTGCAAGTAAAACATACCAAGATCATGATCAATTTGGTCTAAAAATACCCAAACTTAGTTCATGCTCAAAATTTAAAGTCGATGTCATACATGGATTAGGTAGGGTTGGATCAAACTAGTCACAAACCATAACAAGTTGAACAAAAAGTTTAAGTTCAATTTGCACTACAAAAAACTTATATTTTTGTGGTGGCTAAAAAATCCATTTCTAGCGGTTAAAAATCGCCACAAAATTATTTTCTGATGGTCAAGATCGACTGTCAAAAATAACAATGTCAGAAAAAATTATAGTGATTTTCAGAGGAACACTGGTAAATCTGCTAGAAAAATTGTGACGGCTAAAAGCCACCACAAAATTTATTTTCACTTTTTTTTTATTTTTTACGTTTTTTATTTCTAGCGGTTTAAAAACCGCCACAGAGTGCATTTTTTTATTGAAAACAGTATTTTTTTTATAAAAAAAAACCTCCATCGCCACCTGTTACTCTTACTATTCTCTCTTCTCACTTCGTTGCCCCTCATTCTACATCTTTGATACTATATTTATTAGAGTTTCACAGTCAAATAATTTTTTAATGGTTTTTTTATTATATTTTATTTTTTTCTAAAACAATTGTTGATTTAGAGTTTCTAAGCCTACTTTTAATAATAAATTTGTTAAATATTGTGATATTAAATATAAACAAAGAATTTGTTAACATTCATAAGTAAATTAGAAAATAAATGTATGTATAATTGTATGTACAAAGAATCTACCACTTTAAGTAACCATTACTTCCTTTATTTTATTTATGTATAAATGTATAGATAATCAAATAAATGTAATTTGTAAAATAAAATTAGTAACTCACTTAGTTTCCTAATCCTTAATAAATTCCAACTCATTTAAAAAATTTCCCAAAATAGTATTGTAGTGCATATTGTGTTGGATTGGATGCATGACTCCAATATTCAAGTAAAGAGAAGGCCCCACCACTACTAACAAAACCACCCTTTTACATTTACATGCATATGCAAAACCACTACACTCACATATTTTCATTTTCACCTTATAAACACTATATAAGGATGCATTCTGATATTGTGACATAAGTCACATGACACAAACACAAATTACATAGCCTTAATAATCTAAGAGAGAAACAAAAACAATGAAGGTTTCCATTGCCAAGTTTCACTCCCTTCTCCTATGTTTTTTCCTTCCCCTATGCATAATTTCAACATATTTATTTATGCAACAATGTGCATAAAACTATCAAACATAATTTCAACATGCATAAAACTTAGTGTAATAACAAGCTTCAAAGTTGAAACAATGTGCATGCATAATGTGTTCAAGTAAGGAAATCTAATCAGTCAAACCATTGAAATTTTGAAACATATATTACATCCAAAACAATATATATCAAAAGGAATTAAGCAACATATGTCAAGTTGCATGGAAACTACTATCTAATGATGATCCTCCTCTTGGTGTTGACCCATTTTGTCCACTTCTTTCATCCTATGAAATAAAAATCATATTATGTCAAGTGTTAATAATATATTAAATTTAACAAAAGAATAGGAGAAGTACTTACAACTACATTAATGGCATTATGACCAAACATAACACCAAACATAACACCCAGCTCAAAAGGAATATGTCCTTCCTTCATTTGGATGTATGCAAGCATGACATTTTTTAATGTCTTGGCATTCTCTTCAGAAGTTGTCAATTTTTCCCTTAAACAAGTAAAGACAAATCCAAGAACATAGTAAAGACAAAGAAGCATCCTAAGAATTGCATTAAACAAATCCAAGATTTAGAATTTAATTTCTATGCAATGTGAGTCACTACTACAATAAGGCGTTTCCACGACACGAGATCCAAGTCAGTTGTTAAAAAACCGACTTTGTAAAATAACCGGTGGCAATTTTGTAATATTTTGAAGATTACAACGAAAACGACGTTGGTCCTCAAAAAGCCCGTCATGGTTGACCATTATTCAAAGTCGATTTTCATAAGAATCGACTTTGATTCTTTTTAAAATTTAAAAACAAATTTAACATCATTTTTCTCTGCGCCCCTCATCACAATAATTTCGTAACTTAGGTCAGCTCCCTCGCGAAGAACCCGACCACTGTCACTGCAGAGGCGAAACCGATGACAACTGATTTCATTATTAATTTAATGTATTTTCCTGTTAAGCATATGATTTGTCCATACGTAGGGTTTAAGCCTTTTAGGTCCAACGCTCTAAATCTCATTGTGTAGTCCTAACTCTTTGGTTTCTCATTTCGTTGAATCGAAACAGCAGCTCCGTCGTTGGTCCATCGCAGCCTCCTCCTCGTGCCACCGCCCTTGGGTAACGGTGGAAAAAACGCAGAATTGGTCCTCCGAGGAATATTCTCTGTTTCCCCGTTTTGGAGTAATTTCCATCACTTCTCGTTGCTTTCGGTTTGTTCGAGGTTCGTAGTCTCTGCAATTTCGTTTTGGAATAATTTTGGACATTTTATACCAACCGAGATTGCACAGTAAATTGAATTCAGGAGCTGTATGCCTATGACGAGCTTAATTATTTGTTTTTCTTACTTATGTATGTTTTGATTGTGGTTGATATAAGTTGGGAAAAAGATAGTAGAGTTATTGATTGAAAGGAAGCTACTTGATGATGCTTTGAACTATATGGAACTGAGTGCTATAGGCCACTTAAGAAATGACTTTCATTTGCTTTGAACAATTATTGTTTGCTTGGTCTTTAGATTGATTGTTGTTCAGAGCCACATAACATGCGATCGATATAGTATATTCTTTGAGCTTTGTAAAATCATTTATTTTACTGATTTAATCATTTACTTCAAGGTCATTTCTACAAACTGTTGTCCCATGTTTTATAGGCTTGTTCTGATGTGTGCATAGATGCTTAAATAACAGTGTCTCCTCTCTAATGTGACAATGTTGCCCTTGATTTTGTCTAATGTGAGATGAATGAGTTAAACTTCAATCCATTTTAGTATAAACAAGCTATAATCGGATCCAAGAGAAAACCACATTAGGCTAGTAATATGTCGTATAATATAGAATTCTAAAAGCTGAATTGCTAGTTATGAATACAATGTTAAAACTCTAGGGAATAGGGACTAGAAGCTTATTTTGCGTGACTCCAATGGTTAGAACACAGTCATTCATGCTATCAATGGTTAGAACACCAAATTAATTGTATATGATATGGAAAATTTGGGCGGGCCCTCGAAAATATAAAATATATTTTCAGGCTACCAGTGTATTTTGCATATAAAAAGAAGTTGCATATAAAATATATTTTGCAGCTTTAATGTGCATGGGTTAATTGGTGAAAGAACGAACCAATTTTCCTCACCAACCGGCAAAAATAGTCCTATACCAACTTCATTAAAAATAATAGGAAAAATTGTACACATAAGCTTTGTGAATTCAATCCAAATGTGACAAGTTTTGCAAATTGTACTCTAGGAATCAGGTTAATTACATGTGTAGCCTTAAAGTTCTGATGATGCTTGCATGTTGGATTATGCTCTGTGTAACACAAGTTTTGCAAATTGTACTGTAGGATTTGACTGGGGGCACATTAGTGGCAATGGAAGGAACCTGATTGTCCACTTTTTGCTCTCGAATAATATTTGATACAGCACCTACAGTGAGCAAAAAGATCATAGTTATATATTTCACATCACCTTTTATTTTTTAGCATTTCATAGGATTTATGCATGTTCCTTAACAGGGTCACACATTACGATTATTGTCCTTACCTGATTTCTTGGATGCATCTATTGGGAAGATAATGAAGGTAACACTGTTAATTTTAATAGTAAGACCATAGGATGATAGGTATAGCCTTTGTGTAAAAAATGGTATTCTATTCTTAGAAGTTTGGTATGGTTAAAAAGTTTGTGTTTTGCCCCACTGAAATTGTTAATTTTGGTTTATTTGGACTTATGAAGGAATCTGATTCCCTTAAAATTTTAATGTTGTGTTAAGATCTTGTACTGCTTTCTTCAATCTTAGGTTCTGATACATAATACAGGGGGGAGGAAACTGTCATTTCATTTCAATCTTGGGGAGTTTTAAAATATTTCTTCTCACACGCATTAACAGGTCTCCTTTTCCACAGATTAAGCTTGCAAACAAGCAATCTGCTCTTGAAAAGATACAATGGGAAGCAGTGACAATGGGTACAATGGGTGCTTTAGTGTTCAGGTAAGTTTGGGTTAGAAAAAATTTATTGTTCAATTTCTCGAATTGCCCACATGCATGCGTGCAGTGAAGAAATCATTCTTCACTCTTCTCTTTGGTCAATTTGCTTGTGATTGAGCCTTGTCAACAAATCTAACCGAAATAAACTCAAAACAAGACAAATCATGTAAATTATACATTGTTAGTTTCTCGTTAGCATTTGAAGGTCTATATTGATTCCCTTTGACCCTTTTTGGTGGGGAAAAAGATGTGGAAGAAACATTTGTACCCTTCGAAGGTATCAAGAATGATTTGAGAGGAAGGTTGATGTGCTACAAGCAACATTGGTTGGGTGGAATCAAAAAGGTTTAAGCAACATTGGTTGGGAGGAATCAAAACAGGTTTTAGTACAATTCATGATGATTTGGCTTAACATTGTCCTATTTTCTTTTATAACTTGACTTTGTAGGGTATGTGTCTGGACTGCACTGGCAACTCATAAACATCAGGTAAATAAAGTTGTCAATTTCTCCCTAATTAATTTCTAATTGCAACCAGTTTATCAACAAGTCTCATTGAAAAAGAGCAATGTTAGTACAGTTGCTTCATAACAAACTGGTGGTAACCGCACTAAAAACCATGCGAAAGAATTCTAGTTTATGACAGTTGTATGGCAACATGCAAGAAGCCTACAATCAAATGCAGACCCCTCTTGTTTACCAGGACCCCTCTGCTCGAGTATGTTTACTAACTTCTTTTCTTGTGTCACTTTTAATCATTGCACAGAACAATTTAATAATTTATTGTCTTCTCCTCTGTGCCTTGATAATAATGAGTTATACATTTGTACTAAACAGATTTTAGAGTATCATCCTCAGATGCTCGAAGAATATCTTCGTGGTGGAGAACAAACAAGCTTAATGTATCAAATTCTGGAAATCCAGATGCACAAAATGAACCCTCCAGGCCAAACTGCAGTGCATGTAGCCTGTTGAAGAGTGCCAGCATTAGTGGTTCAAAGTGTATTGATGTGAAACAAAGTAAAGTTTCAGAGGTAATTAACTCTCCTTTCAAGTGCTGTCCTTGTATTGTGTTGAATGGAATGGTACTAGCTGGAGAGTTTGATATCATTAGAATATCAAAGAATCTATGAAGCACCAATACTGTCATTTGCTTCATGTATTCATATTCATATCCTATATACGCTTTAAATACTTTACGATATGTGTATGTGAAGTATCGAAGCTTTAAAATTAGTTATGGAAATCCATTACAACCAGATATGAGACATAGAATAGAAGCATGTATAATATAAAAGCGCTGAAGTATTATTCCTTAATAAAAAATTGAAATTGTTCTCTTTAGGTTTGAATTCAATAAAGATTGATATCATCCCTATTTGTAGACAATAGGAAGTGACTTATGATGACCATGATTTAGTAATGTCTAGGAAGTATGTTCTTAATTTGGATTTGCAAAATTGTCATTATATGTTGTTGTTCTAACAAAAATTAGTTATTGTTTTTGAGCGGAAATAATTTTGTTACTAATATCATGATGAATAATTTTTTTTTTCTAAATTTAAGTCTTGTGATTGAATTCATTCTTCATTATGTGTAGTAGGAATTCCAAGTTGGTCCATCAATTGGCATCTTTGCTGCTTCGTCTTAGAACCTTCATTTTTTTTTTATAATTGATGGATTTAAAGTCGGTTATTTAAAATAACCGACTTAAAATAGGCAGTGTACATATTCCAAGTCAGTTATTTTAAATAACCGTCTTAGAACTTTCAATTTTGTTTTTTTTTATAATTGATGGATTTAAAGTCAGTTATTTAAAATAACCGACTTAAAATAGGCAGTGTACATATTCCAAGTCGGTTATTTTAAATAACCGTCTTAGAACCTTCAATTTTTTTTTATAATTGATGGATTTAAAGTCGATTATTTAAAATAACCGACTTAAAATGGGCAATTTTGTACATATTCTAAGTCGGTTATTTTAAATAACCGTATTAGAACCTTCATTTTTTGTTTTTTTTTTTATAATTGATGGATTTAAAGTCGGTTATTTAAAATAACCGACTTAAAAGGGTGGGTCGAGCATACAAAGTCAGTTATTCCAAATAACTGACTTTGTATCTAAACATTCAAAGTCGGTTTTTTCAGATAACCGACTTTGTATATGAGCTTTCTAAGCCGGTTTTTTGAAATAACCGACTTAGAAAAGACGATTTTTTAAAAAAAAAAAAAATTCAAAGTCGATCCTTAAAAAAATCGACTTTGTTCGCTTACCTATTTAACGTCGTCGGAGACAAGGTCGGTTCAGAAACCGACTTTGTATGGTCCAAATAACCGACCTTGAATGCCTATGTTGTAGTAGTGAGTATAAAAAATATTAGTGGACTTTGAAGGTAGTTTGTGATTGAATGACAAGTATATAATATGAGACTTTAGTTTATAAAGTGAAGCATAATAAATAAAATGACTTTAATTTTGAAATAATATGAAAAAAATATAGGATTAACACAAAATGCACATAATAAAAAGATACAAAGAAAATAGCTTCATCTAGCAGTAAAAGAACAAAACCATACATAGTGAACAAAACCATACATGTTAAAACTTTGCTCAATATTTTTTGGTCTGTTATGAGTGAATTTAGCATCAAAACCATACATGTTGAATTGCAGGACATGTTATCCACATCTTTGACTCAACCAATGGAATTTATGACGAGTGGATAGTAGTAAATTAGCAGAGTGGAATATTTGACATGTAAGGGAGAGGGAGTGGACCAACTAATGAGATGAATGCAAAAGCAATGAAAGTGGGAGGGACAATTGGCATCTTCGGCCACAAAAATTTGTCCAAAGGCAATAAGCTAAACCTGTTGTGGCCCCTTCAATACTCAGCAGATACCACAAGTTAATAATTGTGTGCTTGCACTTGCTCCTTGCTGTAATGCACGCATAATTATTTAGTTGGCAAACAAATGTTTTTATAATAACTAACTTAAAATTTATACTTATTATAATTTCTAATTGATAACAGTATAAAGGAATTTATGCTAATATTAATTTCACCAAAATAACTCATAATTAGAGTATGAGAAAATAGTTTACAAGAATAAGAAGAAAATAGCAACGTTTAAAGAGAGAAATAGGAAATAGAATTTTGAATCAGAGAGAGAGAAGGCACACAACAAAAACAAAAAAAAAGTCCATGATGTTTTGTTTTCTCTCTCTAGAAAAGTCCACGATGTGTGCAGTGTGCATGGAAGGGATAAAAAAAATCACATTTTTTCATACTCATGACAAAAAAATAAAAAATATCATTTTTTAGTGAATATAGGGATTGAAGAAATTGTTATCCACACATGGAAGACATCAAATAAAAAATAAATAAGAAATTGGACCCTATCTTTAATCACTTTTCCTTTTCTATACATGGCCATCTATTTTGTAGTCTAGCACCATAATAACTTACTTTAAAAAAAAGAAATGCATAGAATATAGGCACAATCTTACCTAAGGTGGTCTCTTGTTTAACTGCAAACTCACTGCTTCCATCTCTTTGGTCAATATTTGCCTATGACCCTTACTCTAAGACGTTGAAAAAAAGGTCACGGCAAGAAAATTGAGAGTTTGAATTCACATTCATATAAATACTTTTATAATTTATCTAAACAGTGTAACTCTGAAGGAATTTCACTTGCAACATTGATTGAAAAGAGTTAAATCTAAATTGAGAAATTTCGCTATATATATATATATATATATATATATATGGGTTTGGTTTCACACACACATTAAGGAAATAAGATTAGTGTATCAGTTCATAAACTTTGGAAGTATGCATGTGTTGAATTCAGGGGGAGTTGCTTGAATCATAAGCAATGATTGGTTTAAGGTTCAAGGTTTTAGCTTTCAACATGCCTTGAAGTATTGAAGAGCAACTTCTGATTAATTTGTAAAAGGAAGAAGTTAATTTGGTGATCCAAGTGCATTGCATTCATAACATTCATTTAGTAAAGCATTTTGAGATATAGAATTCACAAGGAATTGATTAATTGTTTAAGATTTGAATTCAATCAAGAGTTTTTGGAAAAATAATGTTTTGAACTGATTTAATCAATTACAACATGATAGGAATCGATTATTTTATTCTTATGCTTTCTGGAAAACTTTTCACGAACAATGTAATCGATTACGTATCAGATTAATCGATTATTTTACATTGATTCACATATAAACTACCTTGATGAACATTTTAATCGATTACCAATAGGCAGTAATCGATTACATAGGCTAAAGCATAAAATTTCATGTTCCTGTCTTAATCGATTACCAAAGACAGTAATCGATTACATCTTATGTCTGTGTTTAACATGTTCTGCTGCATTAATCGATTACCAGAAATCGTAATCGATTACATATTACATTTCAAAATATGAGCCTTTCTGGTTTAATCGATTACCAGAACCCGTAATCGATTACTCTGTGTATTTCAAGTTTTTAGAAGTTCCTGCTTTAATCGATTACTGTACGGATTAATCGATTATTTTGATCTTTGCTTATATCCAGATTTTTGAAGAACAGTTTAATCGATTACAGGAGCGAATGTAATCGATTACATAAGCAAAATAATCAATTACAAGAGCGTTTTTAATCGATTACTGACGGTTAGAAAAGTTTGTTATAAATAGAAACCTTGCTCAACTGTTTTCATAACTTGACAAATTCATATTCTGAGCACTCTAAGGCTTTCTAAACATTCTTTAAGAGTTTTTCTGGGTTCATTGAGTTCTTGCTTACACACAAACACTTATGGGTTTCTAAGTGATTCATGAAGCAAGAAGTTTCTTTTCAAAGATTAAGGAAGGAGATGTTCTAAGTTTGATTTTACTTTTCAATCTGATTACTCATTCATGTGCATATCATTCACTGGATCATCAGGTGATTTTTTTCCTTATCTTTCTAAGGTTGTAATTCGTTTTTGAATTTGACTGTAATTTATGTATATTGTAAATGGATTTCTTGCTTGTAATCTAGAGATATAGTTTCTCTAGGGGATAAACTGAGTAGTGTTCTCAGTGGGATTATCTCTAAGGATCTAATAGTGTTTTAAATTTCTGAACTTTATCTAGGGTTGATAAAGAGAGATATTGTATTACTTGTAAGAACAGATTTTATAATACTGGAACTCCATTCTAGAGTTGAGTGGAAGAAAACTGGATGTAGCTTCATAGTGTTCGAAGTGAACCAGTATAAATTGTGATTGTTCTTTATTCTCTTCTCATCATCTTCTCATTGGTTTGTATTCTTTGAATCATATTCATTGCACAACAAGTTTTTGATTTTGATCTATTGAATTTTTGGACGGTGGTTCTTGATTGAATAAAAGAGTTTTTGGTTTCAAAGATTTTAAAAGTGATAAAGATCCTATGGAAACTCTGATATTGAATTTTTATATACCAAGGTTCAACCAATTCACCCCCTCTTGGTTGTTGTGAAGTATTCCTATTATTTTCAGCATGGAATGAGAAATTTCTATTGTTCTATGTAACTTAAAAATAAGCGCACAGAACTTCCATGGCTTCCATAGATGTTATAAGAAAAATAACAATATGCCATGTGTACATAAGGATCAGGACATAAGGTATTCTTCTTAAAATGTAAAAGTCAAATGCTAAAAGAATAATTAAATTAAGACATTATAGTACACATAAACATCTTCCTCATAATTCATTTGTGTGTCTCCCTCTTCAACTTTTTTATTTATCTGATGTAAAAGAATATTTTTTTACATTAGTTTTTCAAAATAATAGAAAAAAGGCGTAAGATAAAAAAAAATTCAATAACAATTGAAAGAAGTTGTTTCATAGTTTTGGAATTATAAGAATTACATAGAAATAATTTAACCTTTCCCCTCTTGTATTTTCTAAAAAAATTCAAATAACAATTGAAAGAAGTTGTTTCATAGTTTTGGAATTATAAGAATTACATAAGAATTATAAGAATATGTAAAACACCATAATGAAATACAATTCAAGCTGAAATTTAATTTTTGCTATGTTAGTGATCAAGACTCTCACAAATTTAGTGGAAGAAATCTCCAATTTTCTTGAGTTCCTTGAAACAAAAGTAGCAAGCCCAACACATAATTAAATCAAACCAGTCAATTTAAAATGCATCTAGTATTTAAATGAGATAAAAAAAAGAGATGCTTATTTTCACAAAGAAATTATTATTACATTGTGGTAGAGGTATAAGGCAAATTAATCGATGCAACACATTTATTTCACACATTTATAGGTTGTCATATGATAAAGATAGATAGAATAATAAGATAGACACACAATATGAACCAAACTAACTGTTAGTAGTTTATTGTGTCTCCTTTGCTTCTATACAAATGAACTAATTTTATGCATCATAAAAAAATGTCCAACTATCCATTCAAGGAATTCATTCCAAAATAGGACACAGGACATGAGAAAAAACCATACAAAAAAGTTTCTCTCCCTCCTTCTCTCGTTGTTCTTTTTTGGACTAACAAAAAATATACAAGCTCAGAACAACAAAAGCATAGGTAATGTAAAAACAAAAGCCAACAAAGGTATGAAAAAACCTTGTAGAAAAAGCAAATGCAGGGTCAAGCAACAGGTGCATTCTCTGCCAACAACAAAGGAGGAGAAATTTTCATGAAATCCAAAAGGAGAAATTTTGTGAGAAATAGAAAATCAAAAGCAGAAAACCCACATGAAAAAAAAATCCTAGATTACTCATTACCACAGGAACGCCATGTGTATTGCGTCGGAGACGAGGAGAAGACAAGCCAGCAAGAAGAAGAAAAAAGAAAGCACTCAAATATCAGTTTGAGAAGAAAAAAATTTCAAACACGGAATCACATGTGACTGAAACTAACACTTCTTACTAGTTATTGACGTGCGTTTTGCTTCGTAGAGTGATGAAAGGAGTCACTGAGAAGGAGAACAAAAAATAGGAGAGGGAAAAGAAAGAGCTAGATAGACAAGAAGAAGAAGAGAAAGAAGAGAAGAAAAGTAATGAAAATGGCATAGTTATTGAAAATTTAAACCATATAGTTAACTAATTTGTAGGTTTTAAAAATTAGTTACTTTGTTATGCACAGGCAATGTAGAAGAAGATGACTATGGGACACTCATTCTATATATCATTGCAGATGAAAAATAATTAATTTTGTATCCCATACCAAATTAATTTTCTCAAGATCAACCCCACAATGCAGCATTCTTTCTCTGCACTTTACAACAATCCTTTCTTTACGAAGTTTCTTTTTTTCACCTGTATAGAATCTGTGTTAGCAAAATGAAGTGGTTGAAACACTATAGTATTACTATCTCATCAAACTTAAAGAATGAATGAATGAACACACACACAACCATTTCCAATTTCAAACTCCATGGATGTGAAATCCCCATAAGCATGTACCACGATTCCATCAACCTGGGTATTTTTACCAAAAAGTATTCATGGAATTCAAAGCTCGTGCATCAAACTGAAGATACACAAATGAGGAATTCCCATTGTAAGCAGTTTTGTATGATTACAATTACTCTTTAGGAAGAATTTTCCATCAGCCAAAAATAAAACAAAAGCATTGATACAATCCCTTACTCAACACTCAAAATATCAGATACAAGTGAAACAGTATACTATATTATTCAAGTACAAAAATGGCAAAAAAAAGAAATGGACAATCCTCCGAAAAAAAAAAGAGGATTCTCCCCAAGCCTAAGTTTCACATAGAGGCATTTCTCTGTTACAACATATCTAGCAGAATTTTATCCTGCTGACCTACTCTCTCCTGGTCCTGCCAGATTTTTCTATGTGTCTATTTGACTATTCACCCACCCTCATTCAAAGAATATAGAGTTTAAACTTAAAAAGTTCCAAAGTTCTCTCATTAAAACTTAAACAGTATGAGAAATTAGGAAAAATGTGTCATGGACATTAGAATTTAAGTATTAAAATTTAAGAAAAATCAAACTCACTCATTAACTTACTGAAATCTAAAACAAAATTATATATATATGTGTCCTGCATTCTAGGATTTTATGTGTCCTACATTCCAGGATTTTATGTGTCATGCATTCCATTAAAATCCCTATATCTCTACTCAATTTAACTTACTCAGGATGTGTATTTATTTATGAAATCAAATCACACAAAAGCACAAGCTATACCAATTTTAGCCACTGGCAACTTCATTTTCTGTTGCGTACTGTGCATGAATTAGTTAGGAAGACAATTATTAAGCTTAGAAAAACGACCACGAAACTCATGAGATGAGATCTAGCCAATTAGCCAGAGGCATCACCACAGCACGTCTAAAAACACATTTAAATCAAGAGTACAAGCGTACAATTAACTCAAGCAATTAAAAACTCTATCAAAATCACTAGTCAGATTATACAGATAGTATTCAATTGAGAAAATAGAGAATCATAATCAGTACAGTTAACAAATAAGACATATGATTATCGAAGCAAACTTCAAGTACCGTTATGGAGCGACAAGGAGAATTCAGTCCAACACTAAGACCGCGCAAAAATCTCCTTCACAAATCGAACAACACCTTTCGTGGTTCCAGGCACCGCGTCGTCATCGTTGCTCCGTTGTTGGTCAGACTCCAACTGCAACAACTGAGCAGCGAACTTGGATATTCCGGTGATGGCTTTGTTCGAGGAAATGCGCGAGAGAGATTTCTTGGTGTGACCGTGTTTCCAGATGAAGAAGGAAAACGCTATGAAGAACCCTAAATTTTGGAGTTTGGGTGCTATGAAGTTTGAGTGCTGTGGACTTTTACACTATTGTGTTGTAACTTTTTTTTTTAAATAATATACTGCAAGTTCAAATTTTGAAATTGGTACCAATAAAATTATAACCTTACTGACACGTGTAATTGGTGGTGACGCCGTTAGCTTTGTTTTTAAAAGTAAAACATTCTGGCGGTTAGGGAGACCGCCAGAATAAAATGGCTAGAAGAATCTTATTTTTTTGTAGTGTTGGCCTTCTAAAATGAGGCTTAAACTTAGTAATATCTCTTTTGGCAAGGCATTTGTAGGCTAAGCTGGTCAAAATGTCCAAAATTAATTTATCTCCAAATTTAAAGCTCAAGCTTTATATTCATCAAGTGAGTTCAAGTTAAATAAGTTGACCCAATCTATTTTATCATTTTTAGCAAAAATTATCCAATAAGAAAAAGAAGATTGGACAAAAGGCAAAAAATTAAAGATGGAGAAAAACATCAAAAGAGATACAATGCAATAATTTCTAAAACTTTAAATTATAATAGAAAACATTTGTTTCTTTTTGTTTTCAAAAGTGAGATAAAATGGTTTTGAAATCTGTTTGGAAAGCATTCTAACCTGTTTTTTTTACTCAAATAAGTTTTGTTACAAATTTAAGTTTGAAAAAAAAAACTAAAAACTACCCTATATTAGAACTTAATAACAACCTCAATACAATTTAGAAGATAATGTGGTCCAATCGCAATAAAAAATAATAAAATTAAAAGATTAAATTGTCTAATAAAATATTAGACATTAAAAAAAATGGAAAACACAACTAACAATTTGATAACAAAACCACAATATTAAAGGATCATATCATGCATGTTACATTATTTTTCCAAAACTAATTTAGTGCATTTATAAATAAACAAATAATCACTAACATTCTTATGTTATATTTCTTTTTGTTTTTGTCCTTATAAATTTTTTTTTTAATCATTATAAATTATATTAGTTTTTCTTGTCCTACTTATGACAAAAATTTTGTTAACTTGACTCTTGTTGATATCATTATTTAATGAAGTGATACTTATTTATGTAAACTAACCGTTACCCATGTTAACAAATTTTAATGACAAGGACTAAAAACAATCAAATTCTAGAGACTTAAAAAAAAAAGTAGAAGAACAAAAATGAGAAAACAAATAAACTATAGGAGATAAAGTATATTTAAGCCATAAAATTGATATATTTTGATAATTTTTTTTTACCAATATTACTATATTTACTTATTTA
>PYAF01002335.1:111019-125070 GCA_007407185.1 Glycine tomentella | reverse complement strand
TTTTGATAATTTTTTTTTACCAATATTACTATATTTACTTATTTATTAATTTACATATTAAAAAATAAAAGCAATAAAAATGAAGAAAAAAGATAGAAAAATTAAAACTTTAAAAATCAAACAAACATTAAACTAAAAATTTAAAATCACTCACACACATTATTTAACCAACTAAATTAAACTATTTATAATTAATACAAAAATGAATCTTATAATTTACCATTAAAATATATATAATATATATCTTAACTTATTTTTCTATATTAACTTTTTTTAAAATTATTTTTTATAGTATTAAAATTTTCACATTAGTCTTTATCATTTTTAACTATTATTAACTATTAATGTGACTAAAATTAAAATTTAATTGATACTAGCAAAGTTAAAATAAAAACAACACATAAAATTTTTAAAAGAATATTTTAAAAAAAGAAAATCAAAAGATAAATCCTGAAAACATATTTAAAGTTTTAAACCCTTCACACCTTAACGAAAATACCGTGACACTGCCACAGAGAGTGAGAGAAGTTGCAGGCCGCGGCGGCACAGAGGGGAAATAGTAATAAATAAGGATCAATGGCGGTTCCTGGGAGGCGCAACGGCATGAACGACGACGAAGAGGAATTAGACGACAATGCCCTTTTCGAAGAACAAGGTGTCGTCTTCGACGACACCGATACCCCTCCTCACCTCCGCGACCTCTCCGCCGCCGCTCAAATCGGCGACGCCCACGCCCTCCGTCTCGCTCTTGGTTCTCTCTCTCTCTCTCTCTCTCTCTCTCTCTCTCTTCAATTCACTGTAATAATTGATCACTGACCTGCCCTTGCTATACCTTACCCAAGTATATATTACTTATGCAAACTTCAATCCAAACCCTAGCAAACTAGAGAATAAGGTTTATCTATATCTTCTGTTAGAAAATTGATTGATGGATAGTTACTAGTAAGGATGATATAAATATTTGTCACCCTCTGTCAAATTGTATGAAAAGAATTTGAGTGTCTTAAAATAAAAATAGCATATTTTCATTAAGCTTTTATAAAAAGGTCTACATCCACGATTTTGGGATTTTAGGGTTGATGTGGCTGCAATTGCCAGCTGCATTGACAGCATTTGTTCGCAAAATCAACAATTGAGATAAACTGTGACCGTGACTACAATTTAAAACCTTGATTTTCATGGACTTTGAATCTGATATGGTCCTCTGTCTGGTACATTAGCAGTAAAAATTTGAATTTTTGGAAGATTGATGTACAGCGTGTTTGGTTTCACGTCTCTCAGATGCAGTTTTTGACTCTTAGAAGCTAGTGTTTATGGCTTCTACCAGTGAGTTTGGATAACATACAAAATCAATTCTATGTTTGGATACGCAGGAGAATCAATTCTAACCCACAAAACCATGGTGATTCCATGAAAAAGTTTAAGCAACTATTTGTTACTTTACCTATTATAAAAATAATTGATTATTGAAGTTAATCCAAACACGCTAGCAATACCATAGAAACATCTATTCAACAAGGAAATTTTTTTTTTTAATCAACCTTTAAGATGTTCCAAACACACTTTTATATAGTGAATTTGATGTAATTTCTTTCTTCTCAATATGTTTTCAAACACATTTAATTTGTAGAGAATGATTAAAAATTACTATGATTTGATTTGTTTGATATCTAAACACATTCTCAGTAACATACTGGGACTGGGTGTCCTTTTTTTTTTTATGCTTACCCTCATGCTATATACTGCAGATAACTTGACTGATAGTATTGATGAGCCAGTGGAGGATGGGGATACTGCTCTTCATTTGACATGTTTATATGGCCATTTGGCTTGTGTCCAGGTTTATTATCTTTGCTTCTTCTTCTTCTTCTTCATCATCATCATCATTGCATGAATTGTTGATCTTGTTTGATAAACTGCAGCTGCTAATAGAAAGAGGAGCGAACATTGAGGCTAAGGATGAAGAGGGTGCTATTCCTTTGCACGATGCTTGTGCAGGAGGTAGTTTGATTTTGAAATCACATTCTATTATTTTTATCTGGGGATGAGAATTTCAATGTCATTTTGCTTTTTGATGGTCATATCAGGATTTACTGAGATAGTCCAACTGCTGCTTAGCAGAGCTAATGATGCAGAACATAGAAAGAGAATGCTAGAATCAGTTGATTCTGAGGGTGATACTGTGAGTATTTATTTACCCTTTGAAAAATTTGAGTTCCTACCCGACTAATCGTGATGCTAATGTCAATCAAGCATTTCTATCCCATAGTTATCAATCCCGGATAGCGGTAGCGGGATGACCGCTATTCTAATAATTTTTTATATGTATTAAAAAATTTATAATATAAATATATAAGCTGAAAACGAGAAATATAACTAAAAATTCATGCACTAATTGTCATTAACAATAAAAAGTAGTCAAAGAAACACCCAAAAAAAAGAAAAGAGAAACCAAAAGGAAAAAAGAAACAGCAAAACACACCTAAACCAAAAAAAAAAAAGAAAACAGAAACGAAAAGAAAAAAAATGAAACAAAATTAGAGATTTAGAGAAAGTGAGAAAGAAACCAATACAGGAGAGGAGAAACGAAACAATACAGAAGCAGAGGAGAAGAAAGAAAAAAAAGAGAAAGGAAAAGGAAAAGGAAAAAAGAAAAAAAAATAAAAAGAATGGCAGAATCAACAAAAACGAAAAGGAAAAAAGAAAAAAGAAAAAAGATGAAACAGAATGAGAGAATCAGAGAACGAAGGAGAAGAAAGAAAAAAAAAAAGGAAAAAAAAAACAAAAAACCTGCAGACGGTGCCGTTGGAGGTCGTGCCAGTGGTTGCACCAGAGGTTGCGCCGGAGGTCGCACGGAGAAGGGACCCAGTGCCACGCTGGAGGGAGAAGGTTCAAGGAGGTCGCAGTCGCACGCGGGAGGGAGAGGGAACGCGCACGGGAGTTGAAATGTCAGCATAAAAGATGAGATGCGTGGCATTTTAGGCATTTCAAGGCCTATAGCCCAAATCGCGGCCGCGTCTCTGCAATCGCGGACGCGACGCCGCTTCCCCTATCACGGCCGCAATCGCTGCTATCCCAAAACGCTCCGCTTCAGAGGGTGTTGTAGCGGTACCCTGCCGCGCCGCTCCGCTCCGCCGCGATAGCGGCCGCTCCGGCCGCTATTGATAACATAGTTCTATCCCTAACCGTCTTTTGATCATGGTTGATGAATTTCTCCTGATTTGTTCTCCATCATTGTCTTGTGATTATTTTCTTACAGCCTCTCCATCACGCTGCAAGAGGTGAGCATATTGATGTAATTAGGTTGTTGCTCTCTAATGGTGCATCTCCCACAAAGGCAAACTTATATGGAAAGGTAAGCTCTGAAAGGAATGTGGGGCATTTTTGGTTTGAGAAAACGTTTTGTTTTTACTAGTAAATTAAAAATATTATCTGTTTTCACTTTGTTTATATTTTCAATGATTTGTGTATGAAATGGTCAAAATATTTTATTATTTTTGCTTTTTAAGTGAAAATTTTATAATTATTGAAAGTAGTAAATGTCTTTTCAACTTAAACAGATAAATATTCTATTCTTCATTAATTTCTAAATATTTTTTTTTGGCAGGCCCCTGCGGATTTGCCTGAACAGGAAGATGCTCGGAGGCTGCTTGAAGCTGCAGTTCTTGGCATGGCATGCCAAAAGCATTTCAGTAGAAATATTTAGTTCCATTTTGACAGAGATGCTACACTTTTTGGATCATAAAATATGTATTTCATACACTACTCTTTTTTCGAAGTTCAAAAATCAAAATGATTAATTTATTAGAGGAGCACCATAGGGAGTTTTGACTTTGGAGAGAGAAAAATGAGGATTCCCGGATTACTTATAGTGGGGCAAGCTTGTTTGTTTTCGTTACTTTGCTTATTTGAAATATATTTACACTTCAACATGTCAGTGAACTATGACTGGGTAGTTATACTTGTCGTTTAATTATCATTTAAGTTTAATTTTGCTTATAATGTTGCTGGTTGCCCTTTAATTCTCCCTTAAGTTTAATTATCATTTATTATTATTATTATTATTATTATTATTATGCTGAATTAAGCTTGATTAATATACAATCAGGTGGTGTTTAGTAATTTTTTTATAATTAATGAAAGAAGTCCGATTTTTCCTTCAATTTAAATGTTATCTACTCCTTACTTGAATCGCAGAAAGTGAGGTAAACGACGTCATAAAGTACCAATTAAAAGGATTTTGTTTACGGATTTGTTTACTGATAATGCTACTTTACCAATTAATTAATCTATTAACAAATAGGAGCCCCCTAAAATATCTTTTTTGGGCCCCCAAAATACCCGGCCATCATCCAAACCACGCTCCTTGTAGCTACGTTTTGGATCAAGCCTTGGCCATAGAAGCTCATAGCCACCAACTCTTCCTAAAAAACATTGCTGTCCATAACTATGTAAAAGCAAACTGATTAAATATATATTTTTATAATAATTGTAATTAGGGTTGGTTTTTTAATTGGATCCTAATACATCCTTAGAGCATTTGAAATGCATAGTTGTATAGTTAAAGTTGTTTATGTTAATTTTGTGAGGTTTACAATGCTTGAAAAATATGTTATTTATAGTATAAATGTTTTAAGCAACTTCATGTTATCTACTCCAATGTTATTTAATATTAAACAACTCATGTAAGCACTTTAGTAAGTTTCTTGTCTTCTCACAAGCTCTAATCCTCTTAATATTACATTTTATTTTGATAAAACCCCTACATGTTACACTCTTTTTTCATTACATGATTTATTTCTTTATTTTTTTAACAAAATACTTTATCTTCAAACAATAAATGGTAAGTGTTCTAAATTAGCTAAAACATATAAAGATTTAAATTACAAAAAAATTAAACATGTCTTTTTTGTATTAGTTTATTTTTCATATAGTTTAATATATCATTTAAACAAACATTTCCAATTCAATAAATTAACTTAACACCTTTTAACTATTAGCTAAAACTTAATTTTTGCACAACAGGAATGCAATACGATTCTCCTTTTAAGGCTTTCTATTTTTTTTTCGTAATCAGAAAAAAATTAAAAACCAATATTTCAATCTTCATTTTTAAATTCAATCATAATTCATAAGCACCCTTTTACTTGTGGTCTTCATTCTCCCCTTGTTCATCTCCTATACTATTCATAAGCTAGTGATTAATATAAAATTAACTCCGAAGCATTGTAGATACGTAATTACATACTCCGTAACGGTTTACATGCACGTCTAACTTTGCATTGTCACACACAAACGCAGGAATATGCTAGTTAAAATTTCCTTGACTGTATTTTGAATTAATATAGAGTATTTGCTGACCCATAAGAAAAAATATAAAGTATTAAAAATAGTACAAATGTATGTCCATTGTCCATAATCCTTTAAGCCTATATTGTTATTATTTCTCTTTTGTCTTGAGTGTAGAGCCATTGGTCTCTTGAGAGAATAGATGATCTTTTCACGTGATAGATCATGTAAAAGTAGATGTGCACATGAAGACACCACAAATTTTGGCAGGGCCCTACAAATTTTAACGTTGGCACAGGACATTTGTGTCTGTTTATATCTTAGCATGTTTAAATTGATACGTACAAATCCAGCAATTGCATAATATATTGATCAAGTATTGACTAGGGAGCAATATATAAATGACATATTTCGTAGTTGCACAGCACAAGGGTGTAGTGATTTTGATAAGTTATAGGCCAGAAACAATAACAGAATGCACAGAAATTTACACAAGCTAATAGGCACTATTTGTTGCCAATTGCCCATTAGTATTGGTACAAGTTATTTAGCAAAGAAAAATAAACCAATAGGAAATTACGGAAGAAGCTTGCATATACAGGGATCAGAGGGAACATTCCAATATGTGCTAGTTATGACTCAATTGTTCACATTGCAGCAATTAAGAGCAACAACCACCAAATTCGGATGCTTGGGGTTGTTCCTGTTGTTGTTTTAGAATATTCCTTTTAACTGCTGTAGATCCTTCTTCCAAAAGACTAGGAACTTCCATTATCTATGAAATGGTGCCATATTTGTCACTATTGGAAAGGAAAAGCATTTGCACAGAAAATATTCTACAAAAGAATTTTTATTCATGCAAGAATATCATTACTTCCACTCACAAATCACAGTTCCACTCTTTCAACATTATTTTACATTTTCCAAGTTGTGATTGCATCTTACAATAAATATTCTCACTGATCCCCCTAAAACAAAAATTAGGCACTTCTTTATCTGTGGATTCTCTCATAAACCACTGGCTAATAGACTATTTGCAGTGTTGATATCTTGATTGAACATGTTGGGATGTTATTAGACAAAAACATAACAAAGTTAAGAAAGTTTCCCTCCTCTATGTAACTAAAAATGAGCACTAAATAAAGATGAAAAATAATAAATAAAAGAGATAATAGCAGAATTAGAAGATGGAAACCCCTCAATGTGAGAAAGAAAAATCACAAGACCTGGTTTCTTTTCCTACTAATTTCTTGAAAAATTGCCATGACAAATGCATTGATTTCTATTATCTTTACCATGCAAATTTGTTTTATGCTCAAGTTACCTCATTCATGGTTCCCCTCACCGCCAGTTAATTGGAAAATTGTTTTTTGTACATTTATGATGGATCAAACGTCAATTAATAAATGTATGCTTCTAAAATCATACCTTTAGTGCAAGTTCCTCGAAGCACTGCTCCACATTTTCTCGAGTTTTGGCACTACATTCAAAAAACAGACATCCCAACTCCTCGGCAAGTGCTAAACCCTCTTCTTTGCTCACAACCCTTTCAGAATCCTAAGAATAGACTAATAAACTATTAAAGAAATTATTCAACTGGAAATTAGGAGAAACATATGCTCTTAAAGTCTATTGCACAAAAAATCTAAAGCTTGAGTATGAAAGGAGCCTCATATTTGAGAATTGGCATTAATGGCTGAGGATGTCCAAGGTCCTATTCTTTGCATTACATTCATCCTTTTTCAAAAGATTCTGTAATAGTAAAGAGTAAAGACCCTGTTTGGATAAAAAAGTAAAATGAATTGAATTTCTTAAGTTAAAATCAACTTATGCACCTCAGCTTTTGGAGAAATTAGACGAGAGAGTTTCTCCAAAAGCTAAGTGCATAAGTTGATTTTTACTTACGGAACAGCTCAATTCATTTTACATTCTTATTTTTTTCTCCTGGGGAAGTTTATCCGAACAGGAGTGTTTCCAGTAAAATTACTGTTAACAGCAGGTTTGGGTTGCTTTGACTACATTAAAGGTTCCAGATGACACTTATCTTCTGTCTAAAGTGCATCCATGCATCCTCGCTATATTTACTGAATTGACAAAGAATTCATGAAAACATGCTATATGCAGATTTTGTGATGGACTCAGTTGAGATGTCAATTTTCATCTAATATGGCTAAAAGATTTAAGGATCTAATTTTTCTGATGGATATCATCCGTTAATCATACTGATAGTGGCAGAGAAGTATGGAAAGTCTTTGTAAGTGTCACATGCTTGTCCATATGTACCAACCATAGGCAAGACAGGGTCAAAATTAGATCAATTTTAGACTTTTAGTTGGTTTCACGATAAAATTCAAGTTACTTCTCTTGTCTTGAATTTGATAACAGTGTAAATCATGATAGAGATAAGAGACATATGGAAGACAGAACTTGAATACTGTTTTTTACCTTAATGCAGAGTGCAGATAAGCTCAGAGCCACATATTTCATAATTTTATTTTCAAACATTTCATTGAGGAAAGATTTCACAGTAGTTACTGATTCATTTCCTTGGGTCATACATTAATGCACAAGACTAAAACACAACTTACTCTATCAACTTTGTTTCCAACTAGCATCTTCACGCAATTCTGATTAGTTGAATAGAGTTCCACTTCTTTAGACCACACTTCTGATAAGTTTGTGAAGGTGTCTCTTCTCGTTACATCATAAACTAAAAAAGAAAAAACTCTATAAGTAGAAAGCTTGGACTTAACACATGTTAACTATCAACGATTAGAAAACATGCATTAATCATCTTACTCGTCACAAACTGGTGGCTTCAGAATCAGAAGCTTCACCATGGACCCAATAAAACTATTCTTACAAACACTTCATGCCATAAAAAGGACATAAAAGACAATGGCAATAACCGCCAAAAAAGATGAGACAACAGTTGGAGATGTATTTGAGAAATCCCTTGCTACCCTATTGCAAATTTAAAACCTATCCAATAATTGAAACTGTTTTAACACCTGGTTCATAAGAAAAGTCATAATTCCTTGCAAATGCTTATCATATTCTCTGACTCGGAGTGAAGAATTTGTAATGTCCTTATTAGGTCTATGAAATTAAAGAGTTAAAATAGAGTTCAATCTGAGCTGGAACCACAACAGTGAGGCCTCTAATGCAGGAAAAAAAATGCACATAAACCATTTTGCATACCAAGAATAATTCCTTGTGCTCCTCTATAGTAAGAACTAGTTAGCGTTCTGAACCTTTCCTGCCCAGCTGCAATATAGATGTAATGTTATTAATACCACTTCAATCAACCATTTTGGTCAATGGAAAGTGATTCAACAGAAAGACCCTATAAGAAATATTTCATTATATTTGTTTGCATTCAATCCACATGATGCCAGAAACTTAAAAATGGTCCAATTCATGAACTAGAAGCTAAAGATTCGAGCTTTTATTACCAGTGTCCCAAATAGTTAGTTTCAATCTCTTCCCACCTACTGTGAGCATCTTGATCTTAAAATCAACACCTACATAACATAGAACAACAAAAGATAAGAACAAATACCATCACATCACATCAGAACTAATATCTGATAAAAAACAGCATGACCATCAAATTATCAATTCAAAACCTCAAGGTCAATTTCAACGGCATAGCAGGAACAAAACAATAGAACAGTTATTTTGTACTGAATGACATCTTATAACCAAAGTATCAAGCAAATTCAATAACTGAGGACCACTGATCCCATCATAACAGACAAACAAGAACATATATATTACATAGAATTAAACATCCTCTCAAAACGTTCATAAGTAGTCCACAACAGCACAATTGAAACCCACATGAGAACTTCACAATTTTTCATGTTTTTTACTTTTATTTTTTTTTTAAAAGTATGGTTTAGTCCAAAAAAAAACTTTTGTAGTAACAAGCATGAGAGAGAAAGAACAATTTTTTGGAAGCAATGAATTACCAATTGTGGGAGCAATATCTTCAGCAGAGTTGGAGATGAAGCTAACAAGGAGGCTACTTTTTCCCACAGCAGAGTCACCGATCAGCAAGATCTTGAAGGAAAGATCATAGCCACTGCTCTGACCAGAAGAAGAACTCATTCTCTGCACTCTCTGAATGATGATGGTGATGACAATGAAACGAAGTGCTTCTCAAAAAAGTGTTTCTATTTCTATTTTATGTATCTCTCTCTGAGTGAAAAGTACAATGAAAGGAACCTATGTTATGTAAGTGAAGAGAGAGAGAACAAAATGGGGTGAGAGAAAAGAAAGAGAAAAGGTACCCTGTAATGAAATGCAATGGGGTATAACTTTAGCAGTATCTTTCATTTTCTGTGGCCGTTTGAGAGACAGAGTGAAAGAGAAGCTAAAGAAAATGGCTACCTTTGCCTGAGTTAACGAACAATAATCAGTTGACACGCCACAACAACAACAACGTATATATTCTTTTCTTAATTTCTTTTTATATGTCAACCTTTTTGTTTTAGGAATTGTTCTTGTATCACTTTTGGTAATGCTTACGTAGATTGTACGTAAAAACTAAAAAGTATTTTTCATGATTTACTTAATGGAAATTGATTAATTGTCAAATTAATTTAGTAGGTCATAAAATTGATTAACATATTTTGAGGTTAAAAATGCTTTTGGTAGATGTTTTAAAAATTTTAAAACATGACTAGGTTTTTTTAAAGGGGTTAAATATGATTTTGCATTTCAATATGAACTTATTGATTTTAGTCCTCCAAAAATAATTTTATTACATTTGATCCTTGGATTTTTCAAAAAAACATTTTAAGTGTTTTATTCATTTTGGTTATTTTTTTTTGTTAAATCTAAGTTTCCTTGACCAATTATAGACAATATGACTGAGTAAATTGTTGTTACTGTCAATGCACCTCATGATTGTTCCTAAAATTGTTCCACCAACAATAGAGATAATATATGAGTTTAATTGTTTGTACTTGTTTAGAAATAAAATATATTTAAATTAAAAATTTGATTAAAATTACATATTCTTTAAAATATTATATCAAAATCAAGAACTAAGAAGAGAAAATTTACAATTTAATAATACTGAGTAATTGAAAAGTCCCTCCACCCGCACATTAGTACAGAGTAATTGTGTCCACGTACACATAATTTTAAACCTGTTCAGTTTTGGCATTTAATTGCACCAAGCTTCCAGCAACGTATTCATTAATATTATTAACATTGATGTACAAGTGTACAACATTCATTTTCTTCGGTACCAATAGAAAAACATTCATTTCCCTTTAGTATTCAGCCAATATTTTTGGCCGTTTATTTATTGTTATGTGAGGGATTGCTTTTAATACATAATAAAGTAAATTTTTTTTAGTAAGTAACTATTTTTTCCCTAAAACTATTTTTTCTCTGAAAGTATGAGTTTTTGTCAAGTTGGTTCCTAAAAATAAAGGATGATCTAATAATTTCTGGTCCAATCATTTAAGTAAAATTTTAAGTTTGAGTTTTATGCATGAAAAGTTTAATTAGAATGTAAAATTTCATTAAAAATGATCGGTTAATCATCAATAAAGTTGATAAATATTTTATATCAATATCATGTTGACCAAAAAATAAAAGATGGAAATTAGCAAAATATTTCCAACACTATATCTCATCTGTCAAAATCATTAGAATTTGTTAGTGACATTGTTAGTAAATGATGAGATGGCATGTTAAGTGTCATGTTATGTTCTTGTTGACTCTATATTTGATGTTCACTATTCACATGTAAAGATCAAACAAAAATGACAATGTCAATATTTTTCTTTTTTTTCCACGTTAATAAAGACTAAAATGAAATATTTAGAGAGGAAATAAAAAAAAATATTTTAGCCTTTATGTGATGGTATTTCTTGTACACTTTAAGTAAAATCTCGAGTTTGAATCTTCGTGGATGAAAAAATGATTAGGCAAGAGTAACTTTAATAAAAGTGACAAACTAAGTTCTAAAGTGAAGATTAGTAATTGGTTAACAAAGTTGATAGATATATATTTCGCACCAATAACATTGTGACAAAAAAAAAACATGTTCATGAGAATAACATGTCGAAGACATAATATTCCTAGGAATATGTTTCCTGCATATACAATTTTATCTGTTGAAACTAACACCGCTTAATAAGATGTTATTTCATTTTTTCTTTAAAAAAAACTTAAAGCATATATCATTTTTTTTCATTTTAGATGTAAATTTGTTATTATGTGTAAATTATATTTACACTCATTGAGATTTTATGGAATTACACAAAATACTCTTGCCTTTTTTTATCCTTACAATGATCTCTCTTATAAGGATATATGATGTAATATTTTCTAAACTTTAAGAAGGGGGTGTAACGTAAAAATGAGTGTCAATGTAATATTTTTAAATAATTAGAAAAGATTTGTGTAGGGGTAAAAAACAGGGATAGTTTGTGAAATTTAATAAAATCTGAAAGAATGTTAGTATAATTTACTTTATAATTAATTAGTATTTTTAAAACGTAAAAAGATACATCCGAAAAGGTTAATCCAGAATATAATTTTATATTTTAAAATTTAATTTTACATTATAGAATGTAATTTTATTTCGAATTAGCCTTTTCAATAAGTTAAAAATGTGTAGGAAATAAATTTTAAGGTATAAGAAACAACTACCTATTATTAAACAAAATGGGGTGAGTTTAGGTACCTGTCCTAGCTACAGCCCAAAAAGGGAACCCTATGGCCCATGGACCCATGGGGTGAAGGGGCACTATCAAATTCGGGTCGCGGCTAATAATAATATGACCACGCAACAAAACCTAATCTTTTTATTTTTATTATAGGGGTGCATGAGATGTCAATTTCCTTCTTCATTATTACATGTTTGTTTGTTCTATATACTATGAACCCAAAATGTTTCCTTTCCCAAGACATTTTATTTTCCCAGCTGCTGCTTTTGATCGATTGGGGCTATGAACCAGGTTAACTTTGTGAAGAAAATGGCCTTCTCAAAGATAGAACTGTATGATTTTCCCTCCCTCTTTAAGAGTTTTGAAAAAGACTACATAGTTTTTTTTTAACTAATAAAGTGAAATGAGATAGGCAGTATAAATAAAATTATATTAGAGTTCTTAGTATTGATTTAGTTTATATAATAAATTAATGATATAGAAAGGAGTCTAAATCTTTATTATGTTAAATATATGACATTGAGTTTTTATTTCATAGATCGGCTCAGTGGAAGAAAAAAAGAAGCTACAGAAACAATTTAAACCTTATATCAATCTTTAGATAATGGAAATTGTATATATCCATATAATAGAAAAATATATTAGATCCGATAAAAATAAAATAAAGATAAATTAGTTCAAAACTTTAGATCAAAATACTTTTTTGAGTCATGAAACTTTATTAAAAGGAAATATTTTTGATGCATTTGTTTTACATTTTCACGTAATATTATTATGTTGAGGCAATATGTAATGTTTGATTTATTGAAGAGATAAAATCCATTTTTCGATGATCTTTACGTTTTGATGATTAATCTCACGACTTTCAACTATAAAGATATCTTAATTTTAGCAAAATATATATATATATATATACACACTATTTTATGCTTACATTACATTGGAATTAAACTCTTATAAAATACATTTAACATGATAATATAATAGTTAAGATCATGAATTATACATTTAATTTAAATTTTAAAATAAAGATATTCTAATAACATTCATAAAACCATTATACCAATATCAACTTATGTCAAATATCTATGTAATTATTATGTTTCGACTTGTTAATCCAAATGAGCTTTATTACAATTGGACTCAACTTCTAAGAGGCTCTTTTATTCATAGAGAAACAACTTGATATGTAAGGTTTATAAGAACATTTTTAGTATTGGGTCTTGGGTTGGATTCTTGAGCTCAATATCTTATCTTTGTAAGATTTTCCACTAGAGACAGATTTAAGATCTCCAACTTGGAGGATGAGTTCTTCCACAAGAACCCTAAAGATCTGTGCCATTCTAAAAAATATATTTTTACTCTTTATTTCTCCCTAATTGCTTATGGAGGGAACCAACTCTTACTCAGAATGAAAATGGAAACAAATATGGGTTGAAAAATAACAACAAAAACAACAACAACAAATGAGCATCCAAGTTGAAAAACAACAACAACAACAACAACAACGAGAAGTTCAATCTCTCAAAACAACAACAACAACAAATCTAAGCTGAAAAATAAAAACAGATCCAAGTTAAAAAAAATACAAAAACAAAAAAAGAAAGAATTGAAGATAGGTTGTGTGAGGGTGAGATGGAGCTATGATCCGGGTCGACAAAGGAGAACCGATCAAGCCACGATCCAAAGGTGCAATGTGGGGCCCTCGTGCATATCTGAAGCTCTTTAGTAGAGAGAAGGTGGGAAGGAAAAGGAAAAGGGGAAAAAAGAGGGTGGGGCAGAGAGGAAATGGGAAGGGAAAGGGAAAGGGGGCACCACCCTCTCTGTGTGTTATTTGTGTGAGGGAGAAGAAAGGGTGTGTGATAAACACATTGTCGACACGCACCAAAACAATTTTACTAAGCTAATTCTATAGCACAGAGCTAACCTAGGTCGACTCAGAGACACGATCAATATGGTTCTAGCTTCAATTTAATGGTAACAGTAAGGGGGGAATTTTAACAAACAGTTTGTATGCGTAAGTAAAACTTGCAAAAACGTAAACTAAAATTAAAGAGCAACACAGAAATT
>PYAF01002335.1:77233-110919 GCA_007407185.1 Glycine tomentella | reverse complement strand
TAATATGTAGTGACTGAGTTTTGAAAACGAAATGGGCCACAAACAAGCCCAACAATCTAATTATTTGCTAATTACAACCATGAAAGTCAAATTCGCAGCCCAAAATTACAAGTGCAGAGGCGTTAACTTCAAAGCTAAAAATGACCCTCTAAATGACAGAATTGGCCTCGGGCTATTTGTATCAAACTTGTAGATCTTTCGTTATCTTTCCAGGGACTCCTAGAACGCTCCATTCGGAGATCGGTAGCTCCCTATAGGTCCTGCACAAGTCAGATACGTTAAATGAGCAAAAATCTGAAAATACGCAACAATTAGTAATTAAGCCCACTTACTTGCCTAGGCCCAAAAACTGAATTAGAATAGGAAAATAAGGTTCAAATAGAGGTCAAATAAGCTAAGAAGGATAGAAAAATATTCAACTAAAAACCCTCTATCAGTGTGACAAGAGAGAAAAGTGTGTTTGGGCATGAAGAAGAAGAGTGTTGTACGTGAAAAGGTTGTCTTTTTTTTTTTTTAAATAAGAATCCTACTGTTACTTGTCACCAATCACTATATAAGTATTTGCTATAAACCAGTGACTAGAATTTAAACAGTTTGCTATAAAATTTATTGTTATGTAACGGTTTGCCAGTGTAAAATATACCATGATAGTTGTTTATTTTTCAGAGAATCTGATCAATGAAATTAAAAATAAAATTGGGTATTTGAAACTATATAAATTCACTCATTGGTGATCATATTTTTCACACCATTTTTATTCTCCTTTCATTCTCATTCTTAATGGATCTAAACTAATTTCATTGACAAACTTATTACAATTTGTTGCAAAATTACCAAATGACTCCCTTTATTGAAATTTCTCAAAATCCTCATTCGTTTTTTCCTTTCTTGCCACCACCACCACCAATGAATTTTATGCAAAATAATCAATTCCCTTCCATTGAAAATTTTCAAAGTTCTCAAACTTTTCCTTCACTGCCATAAAACAATTTTTTTTACCCCAATTGGGCTAGAAAATATTACACTAGAGGAAGGATGAGAGAATTCTACAAAAAAGAAAACATGAGTTTACTTTTCAATTGAAGATGTAACACAACTCATTGGTTCATGGCTTAATGTCTCAATGGATCCAATTGTCGGTGATGGTCAATCAAGAGAGCATTTTTGGTTGAGTAATAGAGAAACAGAATATTAAATCAAGTGAAATCTTGATGACAAAAAATTAATGTTGGCATTCAAAAGTTCAAGGGCCATTACAAGCAAGTTGTTAATTTGAAGAAAAATGATTACATGGAGAACGATCTCATGATTAATGCATATGTCAATTGGAAAGAAGAATGAAGCAATTTTGCTTTAGAGCATGCATGGCGACTGCTGAAAGATTAACCTAAATGGTTAAAACAAGCACAAGTACTAGTTCAAAAAGATCAAAGCTTCCTGCTATTGGGGATCACTCATCGTCATATAATCTGAAAACACTGATGGGGTTTCAGAAAGTGATGCACCCACACAAATAATTTGCCCAATAGGACAAAAGGAAGCCAAAAGGAAGATGATAGGGGACTGAGTTGTAACGTCTTCTCAGATCGTGGACTTGTCTAGCATGGAAGATGTAATCAAGGAAAAAAATGTTGTCAACAAAAAAGTTGTAGAGGCAAAGGAGATGGAAAACGTAAAGGTCTTCTACGAAATTTTGATGAAGGACAAATTTACCATGTCTGGAGATCAACTTAAGAAACATGAAATCACTTGTAATTATAAAAGTGTTTGTTACAAAACTAGCCTTTTTAAAAGTAGCGTTGTGAAAGTAGTCATTATAAAACTAGCTATTATAAAATTATTCGTTGCGAAAGTGATTGTTAAAAACTAGTTGTTGTGAAACTAGTCGTTGGAAATGATGCTATTTAATTGTTCAATTTTCTTTTAGTCATCCACATTTTCTACAAATTCTACAATCTTCTTCTTTCATTTTTTCTGGCTTCACTCACTCATAAAATGGATCCAAACCTTGACTTCGATATACTTTTGGAACAAATTATTGATGAAACACTTGAAGACAATATTGAAGAATAAATCATGAGGTATTTATGCGAGATGCAACAACCAAAGAACAACAGTCAATCCAGACGAATAAGAAGACTCATAAATCGTAATCCTAAAGACATACATAGTTTCTTGTTGAATGACTACTTTTATGAAAATTCTATATACATAGATTAGTAAAAATATGAAAAAAAAATTACTAGTTCAATTATTTCATTTCATTTATTGTGTAAGAAATTAAACCATGTGATGTTACTACATGGTTTAATTTTTTATAATTATAATGACTAAAATATGTTTTTTGTCTTTATAAATGTGAAAATGTTTGAAATTCATCTATATAAATTTCTCATTACGTTTTTCCCTCTAACAATTGAAATCTATCATTTTTTGGCCCGAATGTAGGTTTGGATAGATTTGAATCTACGATGATAACTTTTTACATCAGTTATATATATAAATGATGTAAATATGGTGTTTTTACATCAGTTATGCATATAACCAATGTAAAATGTGACATTTTTTTTACATTGATTATACATATATAAACAATGTAAAAAAATCATGTATGTAGGTTTAGATGTTCGAACTTTGCTTAGGGGAAAAAATAACACATTTCAATTTTGTGAGATCGAAAATGTATTGAAAATCTTAGAGGAACAAATTCTAAACATTTTCATATTTGTGGGGACGAAAAATATATTTTAGTCTAATTATAACAGTTGTGTGATCTTTTCTAAGAACATTCGATAAAGTTTATGATTAACAAACCATTGTAAGGCCAACCATAGCCATGCATGTGTGCAAAAATACTTGTAAAATGAGAAATTACGACAATAAATTCTTGCACTGGAAGAGACGAGTAGATTCTTATCATTCCCTTAATGATTCGAACTTCAATGCACCGTATCGGGGTCATCTATCTCTTAATACTAATACTAGATCAAACTTCTCACTCGACATCACCGTGCCTAAGTGGCCCATAATAATATAGAAATTTAAATATGTTTTCAATCTAAAAATGTCAAGTTTTGATTCCAATCCCTTTTGATTTGTATTTTATTTTGGTTTGATAGAATTTTTGCACTGGTTCAATATGGAGTGTTGATATTAAGTATGAGATGTGTACTATCAAAAAAGTTTGAACTAATTGAACTCAACCCCTCTATACTTATATTTATACTTGTAGCTGTTTTTTATTAAAAAAATTATTGGTTGGGCTTGTTCGTTGTTCTTTTAGTTTGCTTGGGCTAGTGTATCTAGAGTCTTAGAGGCCCAATTCTTTTTTTAGTTGGATTAGGTTTTGATATCATGTTGAAAATTTCACAAACATGAGAGGGGTTGTTGCTTCCTGCACTTCCCAAGTTGTTTCATGTGGGTATCCAAAGGCAAATTTAAATAAATAATACTTTTTTAATAAATAATTTGAAATTTGGGGTTGTTTGGAAAATATTTTGAAATTTGGGGCAGTCAAACATGCCTAAATTGGGCATGTTTAAACACGTCAAATTTGGGTGTGATCACTTCCATCGCTAATTCGGTCGCTAAATGTTTGCGACCACAATATTTCATCGCAAAATGTGTTAGCGACTTAAATAGAGACCGAACTTAGCATACGACTTTAAAATCAATTTTTTAATTTACACTATAATTTTTTTTCAATTTTTGAAATTAGTGTTGCGACCACAATATTGTGATTTTTAAATTTTTTAAACTGAAATTGTTTAAAAATTTACAGTATAATTTTGGTAAATAGATATACCAAAAAAAATTACCTAATTTGGGTTATTTGGCAAAAAAAGAATGTGTATAAAATAATATATATATATATATATATATATATATATATAATTACGAACATTTTTGTAAGTTTATTTAAAAAAAAACTCTTATTTCTCATTTTCTATTCATATGTAGAGGAAACCTAAAACTATGGTAATCCTACTTGCAGAACTTATTATCTCCTCTGTCTAACCTAAACCTTAATATATAAATCTAGTTCTTAAATAGATAGGAGAAAAATGGAGAATGTAAAAGGAAAAAATACGATCAAAATCTCATCCCTTTAATTTTTAACTTTTGTTTTCTTTTTAGGATTTAATTTTCTTTGTCTCTATTACTTTTGCTTTGACTAAACAAATATACATACTACTCTAACCTCAAACCAATACCAATAATAACTACAAATTAAGATAGAGCTTCATTTCAGTATTTTTTTATTTTCATTTCCAAAGAAAATAAAAAATAAGAGTAAAAATTATTTACTTAAAATTTAGAAAACATTTTTTCTAAAAATATTTTTAAAAAGAGGTCCAAAACTGAAAACAACAAATCTAAAAAATAATTTATATATATATATATATATATATATATACTGAATTAAAATATCCCTTATGCTCCTTAATAAAATTTCTATTTATTGAAAAAAGAAATAAATAAGAGACCAAAGAAAAAAGATATCGTCATCTTAATGTGGGACAAAACTTTCATACGTTAACATGATACTATTGTTGGTTTGATTTGCAAACAAAATTGGTAATATATTTCAAATTGGTTTGTAACGCATGCATAAATTTTGAGTTCGAGTGAATTTCGAGCGTATAAACTTCAAACGGTCATAACTTTTTATATAAATGTCCGATGGAGGCGTACGATATGTCAAAACGCTTGAAATTCAGATAAATAATTAAAAATATAAAAAATAACATTAAATTAACTAATTAAATAATTAAAAAAGTAAACAAAAAGGAAATTTTTGGATGATTGAATTCTAAATCCTAATTTTGAAGCACTTACAGACATTGTTTTGGAAAAGATTGTTGACCAAATCCCGTTCGGGAATTGTTTAGGCCTTCCTCTCTTGATTTCGAGTGTTTTGACACAAACCACGCTTCAATCGGACATTCCTATCAAAAGTTATGACAGTTCGAAGTTTATGTACACTACACCTCAAAATGACACGTGTCACAACTAGGTGAAACATGCCTAAATTGGACGTGTTTGACTGCCCCAGATTTCAAAATATTTTTCAAACAGCCCTAAATTTCAAATTATTTATTAAAAAATATTATTTTTAATAATTTGCCGGTATCCAAAATCAAATCATTTGTAAACCATCAAATTGATGAATAAATAAAACAAAAATTACTTAAATCGAAATCTACAAAAACAAAAAATCTAAAAATATCATATATTTTTACAATTTGATTCTATTTTTGGATCTTGTTATAAAAAGAATGAACCAGACTGAACAAACTATATATTATAATTGTATTCATTTTTATTATGATAATTAATAATAAGTATATATAAACATTGGTTTATCAAGAATATGCAAGAAAAATATTTTGAGAATAAATCAAATTCAAATATATGCTATGATTCCAATTAAAAATTCGTTAGATCCTTTAGGAATTAAATAATTTATTACTTTTCATTTGTTTTATAATCAAGATGTATATTTTACTTTCTTATGTTAAAAAGAATGTACTAATATTGTTAAAGAAAATAGTGTTAAATATTAAGTGATGCACAAATTACTATTACGTTGCAAAAAAGTTGGTAATGTTATTTTATGTTAATGCTAAATAGAAATGAAGATAATAATTTTTTTTTAATCTAAAATAGGTTAAACAAAATTTAATAAAAATAAAATTCATTTTTAAATTATATAGATAATTATGTAAGTTTAGTTGATAGATTAGATTATGATAATATATTATAAAAACCGTGACACTGAACCACACCACAAAAGATTGATTTGATTTGAATTTGATGTTATATTTAAACTAAACCAAATCGAACCGCATTATTATTTTATGTTTGGTTTGAATAAATTTTTGTCTAAAAATCGAACCAAACCACACCATAAACACTCCTACTTTTCAAAATGTTTTTTTGACCTTCCAAATTGGTCATTCTGGAAGTAAAAAAAGAGAATGCATTTCTGAAATGTAATTTTACATTCTGAAAGAGAAAAAGGGAGTGCAAGAAGCAACGGAGAAGTGCAAGAAGCAATAACCCATGAGATGTATCAGTAAAATTGTTTTTTGTTGACCCTTGTGACTTGCATATCATCGATTCAGACCATTTGTTTTTAATTTTTTGCTATAACTTATTTTTTGCCAGGATTTGTTTGTTGTTCTTTTAGTCTGCCGGAGTGGTCCGTTTGAAGGATTGGCGACTTACCATTCAATGACTTTGGCACCACACGTTCCCAAAATGGATAGTGTACTTTGAGGTAAGATGAATTCAAATACGCCCATTGCCATTCCAACCTTCCTTCCCCTTTCAGGGCCTATGTCAAGAAAATTCAATACTTTTTACTTGTGGATAGTCAATTTTAAATTTTTAAAAAGACTACAATGTAAAAGATGAAAATAGAAAAGACCAAA
Organism: Glycine tomentella; assembly: GCA_007407185.1. Classification (NCBI taxonomy): domain Eukaryota; kingdom Viridiplantae; phylum Streptophyta; class Magnoliopsida; order Fabales; family Fabaceae; genus Glycine; species Glycine tomentella. The sequence continues at coordinate 104,482 of PYAF01002335.1, read as the reverse complement.
ATTAATATCTAGCATATTTATATAAAATCTAAACATATTCAAGTCAATTATACAGCATGCACAAAAGTAGGCAATGTGACAATGTACACACTTTCTGAATAAACCAACTGGTTGAATTTAACCCCCAAACCTTATCTTGCCATTTCATGTGGAGGGAACATTTTCTGAATAAAATCGAGGAAGCGACGCGAGTAGAATGTTGGGTCCACCGCCGAGATAGATAATGAATCAAACTGAATAGATTTGTATGCATGTTCAATCTTCTTAGTCATGTTGTACTCTTGCAATATGTCAATGATACCAAGGTAAAGTACAACATCGTAAGCCTCATGGAACATTTGCACTTCCTCTTTTCCTGGAATCTGCTCTGCCCTAGCAGGCATGTTCACACCTAGCTGGATTTGTAGCCTGCATAACAAGTTGCAAAGTACGAAAAACCCTCAGCATACAATATTCTAGTAAAGTGAAATGCTTAGACTGTTAGGGGGAAAAGAAAGGGATAAGAACTGATATCTTCCAAGGAAAATAGCCATATAAAGTCTATCAATGTGCAATGAGTATGAGGGAGGTGTAGGATTCATAAAGATTCGAGCCATGAGGGATTGTTAAGAAAGATTAAGATTGCAAATATTTTAATTTGTGGCAGAGTACATATATTTTCTCCACCTTGAAATTTATCAACCAGCTTTCAGCATTTTAAAATAACTTTTCACAGGTGATTGAGAAAGATTAACAAGAATTAATTTTCAAACAGGAGGATTAGGTGATCTTTCAATCACACACCACAATTGTCCTTAAAAGTAGAAGTGTCATAACATCCCAAATTTGTTTATATTTTATGAACATAGAAGTGTTTGGAGGTGCAAGGTTCAAACATAAAAATAGGATAGCTGGACCACTGTGATGTTGAAAATGATACATAATATTAAAGAAACCATACCTAGCTGTACCGGGTAGAAGTAGATCTACCTCCTCATCCCCAGCAGCTGAAGCTCGCAATCTGCTACCCCTAATGTGTGACCCTACCACCACAACACTATCATCATCCGCACCTCGAGGGACCAGAACAAGGCCTTGTGGATAGTTGGATCCTTCATCCTCTAGAGGGTCTGTCAGTTGATCATTAGTGAAGTTTTGAAACTAATCAGCTCCATGATTACAATTCTAGTATAAAAAGCAATAATATAAATCATGCTGAAACTTGAAAGCATAATGATAGACAAACAGATAAACCTTTCAGGCTTTCTAAAATGGTGTGGTGCCTAACCATTATCTTAGTTGTGAGTAAAACTCTGATTAGATGTCAACCAAATTAAGCACCGAGATAAAACAAGAAAAAACTCAAAAGGAAAAAAGAAAGGAAAAGTCAGCCACTGGGTTAAGAGTTTGACTGAAAATGAGTCAGCGTGTTTAACTGGACTGGCCAAGGACCTGGTTTTACAACACTGCCCCTAATAATGGCTTCTAACATGGTTTAAGTAGAAAATCCAATACTTAAGCCAAGCCTATCAATCTTAGGCAACTAAACAATCAGCACAAAATTGTCAATAACAAAATGAGATGGACATTAGCCAATTTGGTTTCAGATAAGAAAAAAGGAGTTTCCAGAAATAGCCCTCATCAATTTCATCATCCACCTTACCTAATAAAACCAAAACAAGCAGCGTTTATATTGTCTGCTGGTCACATCAATAATTAGGGGCATATCATTATCTCTCCAGTCTCCATTCCAGGTCATTAGTTTCAAGTTTCATATTTCCGATGCATGAAAACATCTAATCAAAGACACCTCAATATAAATACATAATTTATAAATACCTATCTGAAATAAATATCAAACATATAAAGGCAAATCACAAATCATTAGCTTTCTAGACCAAATCAGATACCCACCTTCCTCTGCAAGAATTGCCAATCCATCTGCATTTCTACTTTGGTTGTATGGATGCAACTGCTGGGGAGCTCGATAATGAACACCTAGAAGGAGGCTGTAATCCATTATCTGTTGTAATTCCAAGAACTTGCTGTCAATCTCAATCTGCCTGCACAGAGAGGTAATATTTAACTTTTGAATCCAAGCATTGAACATCATAAAAATATGTAAACTCACCAGAAAATTTTGGAATTCAAACAAATACAAGCAGATGCTATTTTTATTAAGCAAACATATATGGAGAGAAACCACAAAAAGACTCATTCCTTAAAAAATTGTATATGCTCAATGTATACAGTATTAGAATATGTGATAACAGTTCAGCTGCATTACAAGAGACAATATATTCATAAACCCATAAGGTACAAATTAAATGATATACACGTGTTTCTATTTGTTTTGTTCTTTGTTACTTTGTCAACAAAGAGTAATTTATCGTCCTTTTTATTTATATTTATTAGTAATAAAAAATTATAACAAAAACAGAAAGAAAAATGCAAAATTAAAGAAAATATTTTGTAAATAACCTTACTTCAATAATGACTCCCGCCAAGATGGTTCCAAGTAAAAGCAGTAGTTCAGATCCAAATCTTTAAGAGTGGTGTTTTCATCAATTTCTATCTTGTCCGAAGAACGTCCAAGAGATGAACCTTTCAAATCATATCTCCTATGGATCCTTAATTCTGTGCAGAACATATTTCCCATTACGACAAAGCGAAACTGCAAAATAGAAAATTAGATATAAGCATTAGCCTCTTAATGAGATAAAATGTAGATTATCATGTCATTTTGTGTGAAAGATGTTAAGTTCATGATAGGTTCAAATATTTGATGTGGTACATTTGCTTTATGAAAAATCTTGCACTTTTATATTCCAGAATTGCAAGTACTAAGGTGCAAGTTAAAGCAATAGTAATAGATAAATACTCCAGAAAATAACTAAGGTCCAGAAAAATGCACATTACCTTTTGACCACTCGAAGGTATAATCCTGTGCAGACCAAAAAATTTTGTGATAAGTGTATTATCATATGTCTTTACATGGTGATGATAGTCTGGAAGCATTCTTAGAAGAACCTACATTTCAAAATTGGGTCATTACAATTTGTATTTTACAGTGAAAAGGAAAAGTAGAGAAGAGCAAGTGAACACTGAAATATATGCTCCAAAGACTTGATTCAATATTCAATAAGTGATAGCTAAAGGCTAAATTTCCTTTTTCCTTTTTCACTAAAAGTAGTTTTATTAGAGATATATGGAATTAGGAGAAGCATAAAATATCATACAAAATCAACCCAAAAATAAGAAAGAATTCAACAGGGAAAAGGAACATAAAATCAAGAATGCGGTAAAGATGTCAATTTTCTCCACACATCAGAAACTGGAACTCTTTTGAAACAGACACATGAAAATCTACAATTGGGTTAATGAAACTGTTTTATGTAACTTATATATATTATTTATTTTATTTGAACCCTATTATTGTTAAATGCCAAGTTTAGTATATTATAATTTGTGTCACATTTTAATCGTCATCCAGTGCACAATGATGTCATCATTAGCCCTTATTGCAAGTGGGTCACTGATAAGTGATAATATATTTTGAACCTCAGAATCTGAAATCTTATTAGATGCAGAATTCCATAAATGTGAACCTCAGAATCTGAATGGGTTCAAACTGTATATGTATTTTGAACTCCAAAAGAGAACCAGTAGAAAAGAAGCCTCCAAGGCAGCTAAAGATATCTGCAACTGCAACAAATGTCAATGAACAAGATCCAGATAAAATAAAATACCTTTACTTCAGATCTTCGCAGTGTCTTAATCATGAATCGATCATCTTGAGACAGGAAAAAGACACTACCACTTTTCCCTGGAGAAGAAAGTTCCCTCAGAGCATCGTTTCCACAAATGGACATCATGTAGTCAGCAGCATCAATCTTGAACAACTCTCTCAAATTTCTGCAGCAGGTCACAAGGTCATATACAACAATCACATGCAAAGTGAAAGGAAAAAGAGAGAAGAAAAAAAGGGGGCTGTAACAGTGATTAGTGATATGTATACAAACACAATTGTAAAAAATTAAAGGCCATTTTTTATTATGATTAGTGATTTTCTTTTTTTACGTATGTTTATTTTCATATTTATGAAAAAACAGAACACATAATTATGATCCTACACAAGTCAAAGTACAATAATAATTCCATGATTGTATTCATGTCTGATGCTATCAACTAAATGAACTAATGCATAGAGAGTGACAACACAGTCATTATTGAATCAGGTGCCCAACATATGAATATTGTTAACACTTCCCCTATAGATATATAATATACTCTCTTTGGACTCATATATAAGCAAAAAAGTGATCTTATATGTTGGACTTAAATATAAGTAAATCTAACTAATTTTGTCATATTTAATGTTATCATTCCTAAAACACCCTTCGTTTAATTCTAGTTCTATTTTCAATGACTCTTTTTATTCATGATATCAAGTTCCAATGAAGAACATTTTAGAAATAACCTTGTCTTTTACTTGAGATTAGTAAAATTAAATGATGTCAACTAACTTTCTTAAGCAGTGTGAAATTAGTTATTTTTACTTATATATGAGTCTAGAGGGAGTACCAATAACAGAGTAATTCTGGACCTAGAGCTGCATACAAAAAAAGAGAACTGGTTTATAAGCATGCCTAGAGAGTAGATGAATGATACAAAGGCCCCACAAAAGAAATAAGCCTAAACAAGTGTCAATACTTACCTGAACACCATAGGGCAGTAATCTTTCCATTTAAAACCCTCTGATTGATGAGGAGGTGTCAATTGAGAACCTTCTTTAGGAAAATTCATCCAAAAGCTTGCTCTAGGACCAAAATCTGATGCTCGAACTTCTCGTCTCTGTATCGGTGTAATCTTTCCCACAGTATACCTAGCCATTTTGAAGCCATTTTGACATTACTTACGGAAAAATCCATGGAAAAGCAAATATGGATTCCAGAATAACAATTTTTCTTCTAAAGTAGGTAGGTTAGGTGCTTTTATTGTTTATGGTTACCTCATGAATCATGACATCAATAGGAGTATGAAAACAAGAAAATTCATTTAGGTTGTACTGAAAAATTGTGAAATACAATTTGTTTACTGAGGGATGAAACATCTTTCAATTGTCAAGTTATTCCCAATATCAAATAGAATTCCTTTTCATTTTTTGTGTGTGGGAAAATTGTAAAAAATAATTATTGATATAAACAAGTATTATAATAATTTATCACTCAACTAGTAATAATTACAGATGTTCAAAGAGTGTTTGATTTGATGATTAACCACTTGAGCCTTTAATTGTTTCTAAACTGAAAATATTTTATCAAACTGCCTTATTTTTAATTTTCTCTATTTTCAATAATCACATCACATTTCTTTTCAGAGGAAAAACAAAAGAAAAGGGTGACCTCCACATTCCTTTCTCCTTGAAGCACTGAAGTCATACTGTGATAGCCTAGTGAATCTCTAAGGATATTGGAAAACAATTGGAAAGTTGAAGCTTTAAAACTCCAATCTTCTTTGAGGCCATATACATCGGATATCTATTCTTTACTGTTGATGATAGAAGAATAAAAGGATTTCCCACAAGCAGAAAAGGAAGATGACCATTAATATTGATTAATGGATACAAATACCCATCCATTTGAAAATTCTCATTTAAAAAAAAAATCAAAATTCTAATCATATGACTTTATGGCCCCTCCTAGGTGCCTTCCAACACGGATCCATCTTGAATTTTTTGTGTGAATAACAATGAATAAAATGAAAAAATGCAGCATATTGCAGAAAGAAAAGTCATGTAGCATTGTTACAAAGGATAACAACTAAAGCTACAAGAGTGTACAAAAAGTCAATGTAGTGTCTTTTACCTTATTCCGAGCTGCAAACTAAGCATCAGATCATAGCTCCTGTGACCTTTAATGATTGCTTCACCAGGTCTTTTAATTTCTTTGGCAATTTTTTTTTGAAGCTGTTTTGCCCTTCTAGACATTGATGAAAAACTATTATTTAAAACTAACTCACTTATTAACACACCTTGCATATACTCGCGTTCCAAAATTGGGACTTTATCTCCATTTTCTGCTACAGAATCTGTTGATCCTAATTTTGAATCATGCCCAATCACTTTCTCAATAGATACCTCAAGACTCCAGCGCCTTTCTAGAGAAATATTTTTGCTGCGAGATTGTTCCAGATTTAACAGGTTTCCTTTGGCTAACTTATCAGATGAAACACGATTTGATCTCTGACTCTCACCAATCTTGACATGTCCCATATCAACTGCAGCAGCATGATGAATATGTACCTGTTTCTGTTTTCTCAAATCTGGCAACAGCCCTCTTTTTCTCAATGCATTGAGATATATTTCTTGTGCAGATGGAAGACAGCTGCCTCTCGGGTAGAAGGTCCCTTTGCCATCTTTTAGACCCCGTGTCCAAGTCCCAACATAGCAGCCTCCATCACTCCATGTATATACCCCAAGCCCATGCATCATGCCATTTAACCAGCTTCCTTCAAATGAGTCCCCACTTACCCAAGTGAGAGTTCCTTTTCCTGACATTCTCCCACCTTTCATATTTCCCAAATATACATTTCCATTGGCCCAGGTATACTTGCCTGGCCCCTCCGGTGTTCCTTGAATCCAAGAGCCTTCAAAGATATCTCCATTTGGATAAACTTGATAACCCAACCCATGTTTAAGATTTAATCGCCACCGACCTTTGTAGGTCAGATTATCAGGGCCAATATATGTTCCTGTACCATGGATATAGCCACCTGAGAACTCACCCTCATACATTACTCCAGAAGGCCATTGTATTTTCCCATATCCATTTCTCATCCCTCGTCTCCACTCACCCTCATATACACAACCATCGGACCATACATACTTACCCTGACCCTCTGGAATGTTACCAAGAAGGGACCCCGAATATGATTCTCCATTAGGAAGTGATAGTTCCCCTACTCTAAATCCAGAAACTTCAGAGGAATGACCAGCTTCACCATATGTAAATATAGATAAACGTTCTATTTCAGAAATGGCATCAAGAGATTTTGTTCTCTCTGCACAAGAAAGTGCTCCATCCAAATTATCAACTGTGGCCACAGGGCCAGACATGCATAATGATCAAAGGGAGTATTTCCTTATAGAATTATAACTATCCCGAATTCTCAACAGCTAGAAGACAAAATAGGTTGCATATAGGAAATCTTACCAAGAGTTTGATCCTTGAAACTATTGTCCTTTTGACTAGAGAAGAGGAGTCAGGAAAAAAAAAAAAAAAACAAATTAGATATATGTCAATACACAAATAAGCCTGAAGAGATCCGCATTCATGTCATGTGAAGAAGGGGACAAACAATGATTATCAAAAGCCTAAGAGAGCTTAATAGAGTATAGAAAAAAGCAAATTCAATTCTAAAGAGTAGTGACAACTGACAAACACCGTATTTCCTTCAAAAAAATTGTCAGACCACAAGTCTTAATTTGGGAAACATTAAGCAATTAAACAGACACTGCAAGTCTGCAACTACAACCAGCAGAAAATTTAAAAGAAGATATCGATGAGTAAAAACTTAAATGAACCAAACAAAAATGAAATGCAAAATATGCATACATAAAAATGGAAGGACAGATACTTGCCTAGTAAACTAAGCTTCAATACTGCACAAAGTCTCCAAATTGAACAAACTTACCACATCTAATCATGGGATAATTCGGTTCATTTCATAAAAATATAGCAAACAAAACAATACAAAGAAAACAAAAAATATAGTAGTCAGTTACTCAGTTGATGAATTCTAAAAAAAAATGCATAGAAAATGCCCAAAAACCAAAAAAAAAAAAAATGCAAGTCCTTCAATTTCAGAATTGAAACAAACAAAGCTTCAAAAATCATTGCACAGTCAAGCAATAAGTTCTATTCCAATTTCACAAGATAGCCCCTATCAGACCACCAAAACTCCTAAACTTTTCAACCAACCAGTTTCTGAAAAATTCTGTACACCTTCAGTTTTCAATTTCAGAACACATAAACACTCTTAAAAAAGCAAAACAGTTGAGAAATTGTGATTCGAACAAAACGACTAGTTCCTTGGCTTTAGTTCCGTAAGGAACAAAACCTTTCAACAAATAATAACAAATTTAATTTCCCTTGAAATCCATATTGCAACCAAAACAGAACACGCAAAAAAAGGCACAGGCAACGAACAAGTAGAAGATAACAACAAATTCTCACTCGACGCACACGAATGACGATAAGCGATTCCACATTACGCACAGATACATCAAGCATCCATAACCGTAATTCAATAGAAACAACGATGCACGGAGAGAGAAAGTGAAAGAGAGAGAGAAGAGTACCTTGAAAGTTGAAAGTGAAAGAATGAAGTCAAGTGTGTAGGTGATGAAGGCGAGGAAAATTAAAATAGGTAGTAGATGAGGGTTGTTTGGTACATTACAACACTTTAAGCTTATTTTTCCACTCCTAATTTCGCTTTCGGACGAACCCGATTGTAGAAAGAATATATGGTAACACAAAGACTGTTGATTTGTTCGGATCTCTTTCTTCTTCTTTTTTTTCTTCTTAACTTATGGAATATCGTTTGTAGAATATGATTGTTTAATAAATTTTACACACACAAAAAAATTAAATATATATTATTTGTTAAAGACACATGAATATAACATGATCTTATATTAGTGTATAATCGTATGCGTTATTTGATCGGATCTCTAATACAAATCCGTTATTTAACCCTCCCCTTTGTCTTTTCTAAGTTTTTCTTTAGCCCAAACTAGTGGAGATGATGAGATGATGCACTTTATTCTAATTCCAAGCAACATTTTTCTATGATTAAATATCAATAGATATTGCTAGTATTATTAAAAAAAACAAAAATTCAGACTATATGATATGATATCGTAGGCGAATGCGATGTATCCTATACGGCGCGGCTGTTGTTGAAAAGACAAAATTGTCCGCGCAGAGTTGGACGGTAGTTAATTAGTGGATATTAATCTGATGGAGTACTTATTGGCAATAATAATTGGGTTGTTATTCCCAAACAGGGCAAGTTCAAACAAAAAGTGTACCAACTATTGAAAACTCAAAATTTTGGCAATCACCGAAATTGCAGATAGTGTTTTTGCCTATTTGATGACATCATAAGGTATTATTACAGGCTTTCTGTCTTTGGGTTAGCTATCAAATTAAAGTTTTGTTTGAATAATTTTTTCTATAAATATTTACAAGAAAAAAAATACTTTCTCTTCTTCAAAATATATGATGTTTAAGATTTTTACATAAATATTAAAAAATATAATTAATTTTTTGAACTTAAAAAAAAATGTTAGGTAAGTTACTAATATATCCTTTATTTATTTAATTAATAATTCATTTATATTTCTTATGCACTATTTCTACTAAATATTTATTAAAAATAATCTTGAAAAAATTTAATATAACATTGATTTTATAAAATAACATATATTTTGGAATGAATTTTTTTCTCTATATATTCTGAAACGCAGAGAGTAAGAAAAAAAAAGTATAATAAAGTTTTTTCATAAACTATAATTAATTTATAGGATAAGTTAAAATTAATTTTTTGAAGTCAAAAAATTAATTTTAACTTATGCATGAGTTAATTTTATTTAAAAAAGAAAACTTATTTCTTCTTATACAAGTGTTTAGAAAGAAATTTATTTAATCAGGATCTAATCTTAAAGTTTATTATCCTTCACTAAAGTTATATTATACAAAATTGAAGCAAATTTTTCTCTATAAACCCAATATATGGTAATCAATTAACGGTGTGTTTCAATTAACTTCATGTAGTAAGAAATAATCAATTAATGTTTATGGTAAAAATAAAACAACAAATAAATATTTTTTATTTTTTAATAACATTATTATGATTTTGTGGGACAGAATTAATTGTTGTACGTTATTTAGACACTCAGTGAATCACACTCAACGAATCAAAATTTAATTTTGATTTTAAGGTTGAGTAAAAAAAATTAGTTAAAAAGTTAATTAAAAGTTAAAAATTAATTTATTAAATTATAATGTTTAATAAAATTGGTTATTGTGGTGATTGAAAAATATAAAATGACAGAAAAAATCAAATTATGATTTATTTTAAAAAAATTAATTAAAAAATTAGATAAATATATTGAAGATAAAAATGAAAAAGTTATATATAAAAAATTAGAAGTTAAAAACTAACATTTTAAAAAAATTCAAGTAACATTTCAAAAACATAGAAATTTCTAAAAAATATTTATATATCGAATAATTAAACAAAATTTTCAACAAAACTAACTAAAATATATTTTCAAACATAATTTACGTTCCAAGTTCTAACTAGTCTCCAAAGCCTGCCTCTACCTCCCCTGATACCGTGCTATGTATGTGTATTAACTTTTCCTTTTGTCTGTACACAAACGTCATTATATTAGTTGATAATGTTTAAATAAAACATGAATAGAAATGCTGTAATATGGATTCGTAATTTTTGTCCATTTGGCATGGTTTCTATAATAAGCGTAAGAAAATCTATGAAGATTTTATTCTCCTCGCGTGTATCATTCTATAACGCACCGTTTAAAGAACCGACGAAGGGATTGGATTGGTTCGGAGCTAGCTGGTTTTGATGCGTTTCGGTTTGATGGAGACGTGGGTAAGGTTGGGGCGTGAAACATTGTGGCCACTGTGTGCAACACACGTTTTTGTAAAAGGTTGTATAATATATGTTTGTAACCTTTTTTGTCCCCTAGATATTTCTTCAATATTTCAACACATGAAAATGAACATACGAATGCCAAGGAAGGAAGAAGTTTGCAATCTATAATAGTGGTAACATCCAGTGTCTAATTGTTGCTTTAATTTCAGTGCCGTGGGTCCAATTGCCCGTTTTGCATTCCATCTAATCTTCCATTTTGATTATAAAAATATTGTATTCTTATTGACATGATAATATGTTGAACTAAATTTGTATGTACATTGTTTTCTAAGTACGTGGAATAACCCTACACGATTGCATACATCAATTTATGTCACTTCAACTTTTATTATTTGATTAAAGTTCGTTATCTTTCTTTTTCGCGCCTTCTTTCTTATTTATGATAGGAAATAGAGACTTTGGAAGGAAAAATGATAATGATTTCATTTCTCTCCAAGAATAATACAAGGAGCAAATACATGAGAAAGAATATGATCATTTAACCAATTATAGTATCGACTAATTATCAATTAATTGTAGTAGTAATATATTATAGGATAGATAACAAAATGACAAAGAAGTAAACAATAAACTATATAAATTTGTAAACCCCTCTGCCCCCTTCACGTTGGAAGATAGGTGTTAAGAATATCCAACTTTGGATAGAAAGAGGGGGAAATGGTGATGTAGGAAGTACCTTGTTGAAAACATCAACTAGAGTATGTTGGGACTTTATATGAACTAATTGTTGTTCTAGTTGTTTAAGATCATGACTCTTCAACCAGTTAGAAATCCATCAACTTGAATGTCATGAACCAAACTTGTTCATCACATTCACACATATAGAAAATCAAATATAAAATCAAACTTGAGGCATGTAAATTCACACTATTTTTAAGAATTTATTCATTTCAAGCACAAGTCTTAAATATAAGATGTTCATCTTAATAATGATTAAGGCAACAAAAGTAGCAAACTTTTAGTGAGATTCCTATATAAATAGGATGTTTTTGTAGTCCTTTAAAATTTTATTTTCTAGTTTTAGTCCTTTGAAGTTTTTTATTTTATTTTAATCTTTACTATCAAATAACAACGATAGTTGATGACTTAACAACGAAATTAGTAACTCATTGACTTGTCATATTATCAAGAAGTCTAACAAGACAAACATATGTTTTTTTAATTGTGTTATAAATCTATCATTAACTAGTTTGATATCATCAATTGTTTGAATAAATAAGGATTTAAAAACACATTTTACCAAAAAAGTTGCACATGAATGTCCAGTTAGACTCATTGATGACGAGAAAGTTAATGGACTACAAAGTTAATGTTAGAATCATTTAACGTTGTTACTTGATAGTAGAAATTAAAAAAAAAATCTTAAAGACTAAAATCAAAACAAAAATCTTTTAAAGACAAATAAAAATCACCCTATTTTATAAGAACAAAAGTTTGTTCAAGCCTCCTTATAATAAAAATCACCTAAGGCTAAGTAAAAAATAAGATGAGACTCGGGCTTTGTTTTACAAAATTAGCTGAAAAGCAAGCGTAAAGTTAAAAAGCTAGCTTATTAAATTTTAAGTGTTAGATAAAACTAATTGTTGAAGTAGCTGAAAAATGTAAAATGACAAAAAAAAACAATAAAACTATTATTTATATAAAAAGGACAATTATGAAATTTGATAAATATATTAAAAATAAAAAGAAAACAAAATATAAAAAACTAAAAGCTAGTGTTTTAAAAAATGTTACTTCAAGTAGTGTTTCAAAAAATGGTACTTCAAGTAACATTTTAAAAAATGCTACCTCAAGTAACATTTCAAAAAATGTTAGAAGCTACTAAAAAACATTTGTTTACCGAACACTTAAAACTAGTAAAAAAAGTTAGAAGTTAGCTAAAATGTCTTGTCGAACATAACCTCATTTTAAAAGACTAAGTCAATAAGACCACATTCAAGCAAAATGTCTCTTTTGATAAGCAATAAATTATTTTGAAAATAATTTCTAAATTAATTAATCAAAGGTGTTAATAACCTTTTAAATATCAATCAAAATACAAATTTTTGACATGAAGTTGGAGTTGGCATGTTTGCAAATTAAAGTTACACATGCTTTACTTTGTCACAAAATATAAGGGTCTGTTTTGGGTAGTTGAGAGTTTTTTATTTTTTATTTTTAAATGTGATTTTCAAAACAAAACGTGTTTGAGAAAAATATAGCTGAAGTGATTTCTAAATTATTGTAGAAACACTTTTATACTCATTTTCAAAACAAACAAAAAATTGTGAATTTGGTTTAGTTTTAAAAAGGTACACATTTTCCACATTTGACAATTACACTTTTTGTTACCACCATTACTACCACCATCACCACCACCATATCGTCATTGTCACCAACACCACCACCACCAACAATACCACATCTATCACCGCTACCACAACCATCACCATCATTGGCTACCGACACCAACATCGCTACCACCATTGTCACTGCCATCACTATCTACCCCACCAACATTACTATTACCATCACCACCATTATCGCCACTGTTATTGTCACTACCACCAATACCACTATCACAACGTCATCGCCACCATCACCATTAGCACCACCACTAGATGTCACCATTGTTGTCCTGCCGTAACAACCACCGCCATCGCCACTGACATTACTACCACCACCACCGTCACCGTCATTGTCATCATCACTACCACTACCACTAATATCACATGTCACCACCACAACCGACAACAACATTGTTGCCACAACCACCACGACCATCACTTCCATCGCCACTGACACCATCGACATCACTACTACCACCACCACCTCTAACGTCAATGTCATCACAACTACCACTGGTATCTTTACCGTTGTCGCTGCTGACACCACCACCAACACCATTGTTGCCACTCCCACACAAAGTACTCTTAAACTAATTTTAATATAATATGAAACTTTCAAAATGAGTTTATTTTGAAACTAATCATATTTTAAAACTTGGTTTTAAAATATTTTTAAAATAAAATTAAGAACTGGTTGTTATTTTAAAAATTTTTGAAACTCAAACCTAAAAAACACTTCAAATAGGCCTAAGGTTTGTGGTTAGGCGAATTGCATATTTTGTCACAAAATAGCACAACACCGTCCATTGAGATACCCAAATCAAGATTAAGAGTTGTTTAAACCAAAATAAGTCACAAGTTAATGCTCTTTACATACTTAGCCTTGCAAATGATATTTATCTTAAAAAAATCACTGAGGGACACACAAAAACTATGTTGGAGTTTTAGTGTTTGGACAAATTTTCTAATTTGCACTGCAACGACTGGGGTTGAAAGATGATTGGGTAGAGAAAAACAGACTTTATGAACTTTTAAGAGATGAAGTATATGGTAGATAACTACCAAGTTGGGGGTGGATGATTTGAGATGAACTTTTGAGTTTGTGTACAACAAAACTTATGTTTGGTCTCAAAAATCAAAATGATGAGATGGCTTAATTACTAAAATAGCCCCTTTATTTATTTAAAATGCTCAATTAGGTCTTTATATTTTTTTGACCATGCAATTATGTTCTTTTTCTTTTTAAAAAATGCCTTAATTGTATCATTGTTGTCTAATTAACACTAACATAGTTAAATTGTAAAAAAATATTATTATTATTTTCTAATTAAAAACCTTATCATTATTGTTGTCTTCGTCTTCTTCGATGTCGTCGTCATTGCGGGGTTCTACATTGTCGTTGGTGGAGTGTTGAGTGTGATTGTTAGGGTTAGAAGAAGTTGATTCTTCTTTTTTAGTGTATGTGAGTGTTAGGACAAGGAATCTAAGGGGGTTCAAGGGATTGAGTTTTTGGAGGGGGAATTTTCTCAGGAAAATCGGAGGTTGAAGCAATATGCTCAGAAAAATGGGTAGTTGAGAAGAGTGGGGATAAAGTGCAAAGGTTCTTCCAATGGATTGAGGAAAAGATGTTAGTGTTAGAAAATTTTGTTCACATTGTTGAAAGAGTAGACAACAACAACACAAATTGAATTTTTTTGATGGTAATTAAACCTCTTCTCGATTTGTTGGTAGCTATAAACCTCTTCTATGTGTGCTATTTAAAGTTTTCTGATATTTTTTCAAAATAATAATATATATAGTGATGATTAAATTTTTTTTTATTATATGTACATGTCCTAAAAATTATAAAAAAAATACCCCAAGTGTGACATATGACATTTCCCTCAATCTATTTAATAGAAATAACAGAAAGGATCCAATTGAATCAATTTTGAAAACAAAAATATCTAATTGCATAGTGGAAAAACAAGAAGACCTGCTTGAGCATTTTAAGTAATTAAGCCATAATGATGAAATTCATAATTAAGGTTATGTTTGATTCTCTTTCAAGTTTTTGTTTTAAAAACTATTTTAAAATAACTTTATACTACTCACTAGTTAATTTTTCTCACCCAAAATCTATCAAATTTTGAAAATTATTTTCAAAACAAATGTTTTAAAAAGTAACAAAGGGAAACAACTCACATGTTTATTTTTTTTTAAAATGGTTCCTAATGGCTCAGTGTCAATCGATCCAAATATTCTTCGTATTACACACTTAAATAAATTATTAGCTCAACAAAGCTTGTCTTATTTATTCATTTTGTTTTTTGTCTTTAAAATTAAGGATTAGGTGATCTTAAAGTAGAGAAGAAGAAAAAATGAAGAATCATTCACGGCGATTAAAAAAAAGGAAAGAAAGAAAGGCACAGGAAAGTTAACGAAGATTTGATTATTTTTTTAGAAAGATTTGATTTTTTTATGCATTGAAGATTTGATATCCTGTTGCAAGAAAGAGATTTTAGGAATAAAATAATGGAATAATCTCATTGTTCTCCAAACATAAAGAAGTATAAACATATGAAGAGGAGTTCATCAATTAATAGCCAACTAATTGTAGTATTAATTAATAGACTAATGAATAGATAACAAAATAGCAACAGATTGACTAAATTGAAATACTTTACCATTAATTATGATAATCATTTTAAAACTTCTTTATAATATAATTGAATATTGTGTTGAAATTTATGAATTTGGTTTTATTATTAATTAATTGGATACTAAAGTTGTGGATATAATAGTACGTACATTGTTTTATACAAAGTGTAATTTTTTTTATTATATCGACAAATAATAATAATTGAATTATGATTATAAATAGTGTAAATTGCAAATAAATCCTTCTTGTTTGTAAAGTGTTTGGACTTGGAATCAAACTAATCATTTAATTAAGGATAAATAATCACTTCACATCCTAAATTTGTAATACGTTGATATTTTAGTTTTTTGAAAGATGAAAAAATAAAATTTTGTTCCTTGATTTTCGAAAAGTGTGATAATTTAGTCTAAATGTTAAATATCTCCGTAAAGCATACAAAATGTTCTACATGACATTTGTGAACAAATTTGTTAGCGAAAATTTTTCTATGTTTGTTGTTGACTTCAATGTTGAGTAGAATATACTGATTTGTGAGCAAAATTTTGATGGACTAATTTGTCAGTGAATATAAATGTTATTTTTTTTACATTGAAAAGCTTTTACAAGAAAGTAACCATTGAGTTGCAACAATTACTCCTTTCCCTAACCACCACTATATGTTGTTCTCTTCCAAAGGCAACTCCATTTTCTTATCCTAACTTCAAAGGTTAATTTTTTTTTCTTCCCTCAAGTTGAATGCAATTTTTCTTCTTCTTTGAACCTTGAATGCAAGTTTTGTTGTTCTCCCCCTGGTGCTCAAATTTTGTGGAAATGGGTTGATAGGTAACATAAAAACTATGCTACCTCTACTCCTAATTCTCCAAGTAAAAGGGATAAAATAAAAATTCTGAATTCTTCATTCCTTTCTTAGAGATGTCAAAAGGTTACATATAGCTAAAACACTAAGGCTACACATGTCCATAATTCCAATGATAACTATAGCTACTACCAGCTAATAAAAGGATGGACTTACAACAAACTAATTTTATTGAATTCAAAGTTGAAATCTCCTATAGGGACGAGGTTCCTTCTTGGTCTTTCAACAACATTAGGCCCAATATTAGTGATGGGCCTATCATTCACATGATGGGTATGGTGGAAAAAGAAGCCATGGTGAAGGTGGGTCATCCAACAATGGCGGTGGCAACCATGGATGTAATGTTGAATGTTGGTGTGGGTTGAAGGTTATAATAAGCACATCCACAACCTCTAAAAATACAAGGTCAATCCATTTGATGAGAGGTGGATATGGAAGAATTGAGAGTAAAGACGAATGTCTTGCAAATGGAGTTGAAGATAATCAAATACTCTATTTATCTTTTGCTTTTGGTCATGGTTATTTGTTCATGGTTGGTTTAGGGGTGGTAAATGGGTGTGGATCGTGTAACTGACCCAAGTTTCATTTGATTTTATTTTTTGCGAATTTATCAGTCAGTTGCTAAATTGAGGGATGTATTTGACATTATTTCATATTAATGAAAAAACTTATTTGTCAGTTAAAATAATGTTGAAAATTGGTTGTCGACGATGTTCTCATTGAAACTTCTCTCTTTAACTCTCACTTAGAGAATGTGGGAACATCAATAGGCACACATACTTTGCATTGGTGAAAATGGGTAACAAAAGGTTACTTCTTTGTGTATTAACTAGGTAAAAAAGTTATTTTTTATGACAAATTTGTCCAACCATGTCAGCAACACACATAAGAAAATTTTTGTTTACAAATTCATCCACAAATATCGCGTAGAACGTTCTGTTTGCTTTGACAAATATATTTAATGTTTGAACTAAATTATTACACTTTTTACAAATTCAAGAACAAAATTTTATTTTTTTCATCTTTCAAGAATTAAGGTATCAACGCATTACAAATTCAAAGATTAAAGTGACTATTTTATCCTTTAATTAATGTACTAGCACTCTTGGCTTTTTATAAAAAAAAAAAAAACTAATGTACTAACACTTTATTAGGTGAAGGTAGTATTATTAATTAAAAAAGTTTTGTTATAATCCGGGAATCAAATTCAAATTAATTATTGAATAAATATGGTTTTTTATATGAATATAATCCAATTTCAGATTTCTTCGTATATAATTTAATCTTTTATGTTATTTCTTACTACTCTTAATGACTTTTTATTAAAGAGATATAAGATGAGTTAGATAATTAAAAGAGCAAATAAAAAAAAAGAAAAATGGCAAGTTCGATTGAAATTTTTCTTTATTTGTATTAATATACATCCATGAAAATATATATCACGATCAAACTTTTCTCAACACAATATCTCTGCCTTCGTCCCTATATATGAAAAATACACACATCTATCTTATATTATATATAATATCATCAATTTTCTTGTGAGATCAAGGCAGCTTGCTATTTTGAAACACCAATATGCAAATTATGTATGTTACCACACCGATAAGAACTTTGGCTTATGCGGAAAAGAGATGAAAAAGGAAAATATATAAAGGTACAGAGAACATTACAGAACTTCAAGAATCAACCTTTAGTGAACCAGATTCCCCCGATAACAAAACTCACACCTCAGAGAAAGTAAAACTTGAGTCAGAAAATTCCAAATTCAGACCACACAACTTGGCCAAAGAATAATATTAGGATCAAGTGGAAATGATAGGATGCTTCCACTTTCTGAAAGCGTCCTTTCGTTCATATTTAAATTAAATCCCAAGATACGAAGAAAAGTGTTTGCGGTTGTTTACATCGTTCGAACTCTTTTGTACAGTTTACGTCATGAATAAATTAAAAAAAAAATTGTAAGTTATGAAGTTCATACAATAAATGTGTGTGAACTAATGTACTTGGAAATGGAATCCACTTTATATACAAACTCATTACTATAACAAAAGTTGGTGGTGATGCAAGCTGTCCATTATATTCTTATGGTTTTCTCTATTGGCTTCCGGGGCCTACCAAACTTAGCGTGGCTTTTAATAGATGATTATTTTAGATAAACTCGTTGAACGAAATGATCAGATAATAATTAAAGGTAAGCATACATGAACCAGCATTGCATGCTTACCTTTAATGTATTTTAGTTGGTATCAACCAGCATTTTAATTTTGAGTTCCAAGTACTTTCATGGTGGTGGGCTGCATTGCATGCTTCGTACTTTGTATGACGAGTGTGATAATGATCACAAAATTTTAAATTTTCATAAGTTCCATGTTAGGACTTAATTAAGCCTAAGCATGAGAGGCTGATAATTTAATCCAAAAGACTCCTAATATTCTATTTGAAAAAAACTTCTCAATAAGAATTTATAAGAAAAAAATATAAAATAAATAATTTTTTCACAAAAGTTACATGTAACTTATACATAAGTTAAAATCAATTTTTTGAAGAATTTATAAAGAAACTTATTTTATTTTCTTATGCGTTATAACGAGAAGTTTATCAGTTAAACAAGATTATAATTAAATATCATTATATGAGAGGAGAAATGTAAACGGAATTCTGAACAATGATTAAAAGTACTTTTGTAAATACAAAATTAAAACTTTCAAAGTAGTCAATGGAGATGAAAAAAGTATATATTTGGATTAAAGTGTGAAAATCAACTTTACAAAAATAATAATCAATCTTACTTTTTTACGAATGAGATTTCATACAAATTAATTTCACTCTCAAATATATTTTTGGAATAACCAAATATAATTTCAAACTTATTTTATTTGTAAACATATTTTTAGAATACTCTCATTGTAAATTCAAACATATCCAAAATTGTTGGTTCAAGAGTAAACTCTCCCGATCTTAATCTAAACATGCAGAATTTAATATAATGAGAAGGATAAAAACCCTTTGTGCAGAGCTTTTCTGTCAAAATCCGTATCATCCAAGATTTGTCTTTTCTAATCCCCTTTATTATATATATATATATATATATATATATATATATATATATATATATATATATCATATGTATTATTTATTTTTTTCTTTCTTTCTTTTTTTCTTTTTCCGTGGGTGTGTACACCACTTAGAGGTTTCAAGCCATCTTTATCCTTTTCTAAAGACCATATATAATTGAACAAATTATATTTAATTTAATTTACTTTTCTTTGTAGCTTGTAATTCATGAATTTGGATTCTCTCGTTCTCTTGCATGATTTTTCTGCATTTCAAAATTTCAACATGCATATCACATTTTCTCTCATTAATGACAAATTCAATATCTTGGATCTCAACTGAATATTAACGAAATCAAGCGGGAGAGGATCTTAGCTCGTAATCCATTCCCTTACGTTTTGAGAAACCTGTCTTTATCTTGCTAGCTTTAATAGGTAAGATTCACACATTAAAATGTTTATAAGATTGAAATATCACAGTAGACCCTTGAAAAATAAGAAAGAAAACAAAATGGCCATGCCTAACTTTAGTTTTTATTTGGTTATTCCTTCGAGCCTCGGGCTTACAACTTTCAACTCACTCATTCGTGTTAAGAGGTATATAGTTTATTTGAGCTAAAAAAATGAAAGAAAAAAAAAAACTGAAGTATTTTGGAAGTAAGCTATATTTACTGAAAGAAAAAATGACAATTTGGAAGTAAGCTATATTTACATATTTTTATCTGCCATAGTATCATTAATTAAAATAAACGAAAATAGAAGTATTTTGTATCTTTTGGTATTAAAGTCTAATTATTAATAAAAAAAATATTTGGGGGGGGGGGGGTGTTCAAAATATTTTATTAGTACAATGAATACGTGTTTAAAAATCACTATTCCAAAAAAATTATATAGTTTTGACATCCAGTTGCGTGATAATAATTATTTAATTTTAATTATACTTTTTATTCTTTGATTTAAATCACATGTGATTTCAGTACCTAATTTTTTCAGTCGAATAAATCTTTTCATTTTAAAATTAATTTTAGTTTTCCTATCAAATTTCTCCTATTTAAAACACTTAAATCGTCACTACTATAGCATAGGCATTCAAGGTCGGTTATTTAAACCATACAAAGTCGATTTCCGTTGTAATCTTCAAAATATTACAAAATTGTCACCGGTTATTTTACGAAGTCGGTTTTTTAACAACCGACGTGGATCTCGTGTCGTGGAAACGCCTTATTGTAGTAGTGCGTCTTTTATTTAAATATTTTAAAAGTTTATATGATCTATTTAAAAATAATTAATTTTAAAATTTTATTGCTTGAACTAAGCGCGTATGTATATAATTATTTAAGAGGATAGAACACGTAGAAAAATAAAAGATTTGAATGAAGAAAAAATTATAAAGGTGGCTTATAGTTGGCATGGTGGTGAATGATAGTAACATCTTGGTGTTGAGTTTATATATAGGTTTGCAAAAATCATATGTATCATGTCTGTCGGATAATGAAGATTGGAATCCCCACCTTTGCACTTTTCATCAAATTTCTATTTTGCCCTACTATACTCTTTTGCTTCATTACTTTCTCCTCTCTGGCTGAGGTTTTAACATTACATCGTGGGGTTTCGAAACACATGGAAATATATGGTATGCTAAATGTGACACTGATCGATTTTGGTGGGAAGAGTAGGGTTTGAGAGAGACAGACAAGGTCCCATGGAAGTGACCAATTATCTGAGCCTTGCCAATAGCTTATCATATTCATATGTATTAATTAGGACTATAATTTTTCGAAAGCTTATGATTATCCATTATTTATATTAATGACTTCAAATGTTGGTAAATGTTGTTACTTTTTAAGTCGCAAGTTTTTTTTTTTTTTACACAAATCACAAGTTTTATTGATTTAATATTTTAATGATAAATTTTCAGTAAGGCCTTGAATTTAAAATTTATGAATGATTAAAATAAAATGATGAGAGAATTTCATTCTTTTAAATAAATATACTCAAGTTGGTTTCAATTTTTTCTTGAACAGAAGTTGGATTTGAATTAATTAACCACCAATTATAGTTTCAAGGATAAAGTTTAGTAAATGAGGTTGCTCCATTCAATAGTTTCTAAAGCCATGCTACAAACTTTATTGGGGACTTGTCATAGTAATTGATAATCAATTTCTAAGTCAAAACATACTACTACTTCCATCTCTTTTAATTGTCGACTTAAAAATACGCACAAAAATTATAAAATAATTAATATTTTTATTTATATTAATTAAATATTTTTAAAATTTTATATAACTTCCATTAATTTTTTTATCACGTAAAATATCTAAGAATTAAATGAAGTAAAAATATTAATAAAAAGATAATAATTAATATTATCTTAAACTTCTAAATCAATAGATAAATAGAGTCGAATCTTTATTTTAAAAAATGGATCAAATAAACTTAAATATTTTAATTGTTTTACAAAATAAAGATGATATAATTTATTTTTATGTTTTCATAATATACTATCCTTTTATTTTATTTTTCAATAAATACACATAGTGTTGGGTCAAGTCAGACCCTCAAATTGATTGCGGAAGCGGAACAGTAAAATCCAAGAGGAGAGAGATAGAAAAGAACATAATCAATTTGTTTAACGTGGGAAAACCTTCTTAATGTGAAGAAATAAAAATCCACAGGACACTAGTTCAGAATCAAACTTCCACTATAACAAGAGTCTAGCTTCCCTGGCCTTTCACTAGAAGTACAATCAAGCATCACCAAGTATGGTGATATTCAAGCTTCTCTAAAGAGGTCACACTCAAACATCTCTCCATAGATATTCTCACAAAATCTCTTTCTGAATTTTTTCTCTTATCTATCTAAAAAACTTCTCAACCTCACACACTATAAGCTTATACAGAGGAGGGAGATGGAGAGACATTGAACCACTCAAAGGATGTGTCCCTTGAGCCTTACACCAAAATGTAGAGTTCCAACACCTTGGGACTTGTCAAACATTAATGAAGAAAAAGCTTTCAAGGGAGTAGTTGGAATCTTGAGTCTTGCACTCAAAGTTGAGAGTTCCAACGCCTTGGGACTTGAGTCAAGCATTGAAGAAGGAACAACTACCAACAAATCTTCCCCTTCCTACTTCAATGCGTCGAATTCATCAACAATCTGGCACCTTCACAACAATCTTTAAAATTTCTTGTTGGTACCGGCTTAGTCATCATGTCGGACCAATTCTGGTCGGTGTGCACTTTGCCAAGTGCGAGCTGTCCATCCTCCACCACATCCTGGATCCAGTGATACCCCACATCAATATGCTTAGTGCGGAAGTGATAGGTCCAATTCTTTGCAAGATGAATTGTGCTTTGGTTGTCACACTTCAGCTTGTACTTGTCTTGATCATGGCCGAGTTCAGAGAGAAACTTCTTCATCCATAACATTTCTTTGCAAGCCTCAGTTGCAACTATGTACTTGGCCTCGGTTGTCGAAAGTGCCACACACTTCTGCAATCTTGATTGCCAAGAGATAGCTCCTCCTGCAAATGTCATCAAATATCCAGTCGTCAACTTCCTTGAGTCGGAATCTCCCCCTAAATCAACATCCGAGTAGCCTTGCAACTCGGTTTTACCTTCTCCATATCGGAGGCATTAATCAGTTGTACCTCGAAGGTACTTGAAGATCCACTTCACTGCTTCCCAGTGTTCTTTGCAGGGGTTTGATAAATACCGGCTCACCATTCCAACTGCATACGCCAAATCGGGTTTGGTACAAACCATCGCATACATCAAATTTCCAACAGTAGATTGGTATGAGATCTTCAACATCTCATCTTTATCTTCATCTGATCTCGGACATTGCCTCTGGCTCAGCTTTATGTGTCTGGATAAGGGCGTGTTTACTGTTTTGGCTTTGTCCATGTTGAATCTCTTTAAAATCTTTTCAATGTATTTTTCTTGACTAAGCCATAGTAACTTCTTATGTTTGTCTCGGATGATCTTGATTCCGAGAATCTGTTTTGCAGGACCAAGGTCCTTCATCGTGAAGGACGAGCTCAACGCCTTGTTCAAGGCGGCAATCTTCATCTTATCTTGCCCTACAATCAACATATAACAACAAAATCAGAAAGTCTCCAGTCTCATACCTCTTTACAAATACGCAGTGGTCAACCTCAGTCTTCATGAACTTGTGACCAGTCATAAAAGATTCAAATTTCTTGTACCACTATCGAGGTGCTTATTTTAAACCGTATAAGCTCGTCTTTAAACGACAGACTAATTCTTCCTGTCCTGGAGCACGGAACCCTTCTGGTTACTCCATATAAATCTCTTCTTCAAGATCTCCGTGAAGAAATGTCGTCTTCACATCCATTTGTTCTACCTCGAGGTCCATTGAAGCTGTCATGGTAACATAGTTTAGACCAAGGTCATCTTTATAACAGGAGAAAAGATCTCCTCAAAATCAACCCCTTTCTTCTGATTGCAGCCTTTCACTATAATTCGGGCTTTGTATCTCGGCTTCTAGCCGTTCTCTTCATGTTTGATTTTGTACACCCACTTGTTCTTCAGAGCTCGTCTTCCTTAAGGCA
Source organism: Glycine tomentella (assembly GCA_007407185.1). Lineage (NCBI taxonomy): Eukaryota > Viridiplantae > Streptophyta > Magnoliopsida > Fabales > Fabaceae > Glycine > Glycine tomentella. The sequence continues at coordinate 80,304 of PYAF01002335.1, read as the reverse complement.
ACTCAGTTAGCTCATATGTATGATTCTCATGCAAGGACTTCATATCTTCCTGCATTGCCTTCTTCCATTCTTCTTTGTTTGAACTCATTACAGCCTCATCATAACTCTGAGGCTCACCGTCTACAGCAACAACAGTGTATTCATCAGGTGGGTACATTGTAGAAGGTCGTCTCACTCGTGTAGAGTGTCTGGTTTGATTTTCAGTTTGAGAGTCTGGCTCAACATACTCATCTCGGACCTCTCCATCAACTTCAACAGTTGGCTCTTCTTGTTGCTGGTCATTTTCTTCATTATTTTCTTCATTGATTTCTCCCCTTGCTTCAACTCGAACAGGAGGAACATGTTCCTCACGTCGGACACAAACTCAGACTTTGGGCTTCGAGATGTCAGGAATGGTCTCATCTTCATAAAATATCACATCTCGACTTCTCATTATCTTCTTATTGATTGGATCCCAAAGTTTGAATCCGAACTCGATTTTCAGCGAATCGAAGTAAATGCATTCCTTCATCATTACATCAAGCTTCGTTATTTCACCTTTAAGGATATGCACGAAAGCTCGGCATCCAAACACCTTCAGGTGATCATAGGTCGCTTTCCGACCTGTCCAGACTTCTTCAGGAATTTCTCTTTCTAGTGGTCGTGATGGTGAGAGGTTGATCAAATCAATAGCAGTTCTGACGGCTTCTCCCCAGAATGATTTCGGCAATCCGACATTGGACAACATACTTCGGACCTTCTCTTCAATAGTCTGGCTCATCCTTTTAGCAAGTCCATTCAATTGTGGAGTCTTGGGGGGCGTCTTCTCAAGTCGGATCCCAACTTCTTTACAATAAGCATCAAAGGGACCACAATACTCACCACCATTGTCAGATCTGACCACCTTCAATTCTTTTCCAGTCTCCCTTTCCACCATAGCATGAAATTCTTTGAATGATTGGAATACCTGGTCTTTAGACTTCAACAAATAAACCCACACTTTACGGGAATGGTCATCAATGAAAGAAACAAAATATTGAACTCCACCAAGTGATCTCTCAAACATGGAGCAAACATTAGTATGGACGAGGTCAAGAATATACCTGCGTCGCTTGGGTTGATCTGGTCTCACAAACGAAACTCGTGCTGCTTTCCAGCTAGGCAGTGCGTGCAACTCTCCAGTGCTTGGCCTTTCAACCCTGTCAATAGTTCTTTCTTGTTCAAAATTTGGAGCCCTTTCTCACTCATGTGGCCGAGACGCTTGTGCCACAACTCCAAGCTAGGTCCATCACAGACAGAATTGGCTTCTCCACCATTTATCTTTCCTTGCATCACATACAAGGAGTCTTCCTTCTTACCTCGAGCCACCACCAAGTTTCCCTTGGCTAATTTCCATCTACTACTTCCAAAATGGTTCACTAACTCGACATCTTCTAGCTTGCCAATTGAGATTAGGTTCAATCGCATGTTAGGTAATGCCTCACATCCTTCAAAATAAGTTGGCACCCTATATTTGAGGTAAGGGTTACATCACCGACACCAACAATTTTGCTGGTCACCTGATTTCCCATCTTCACAACTCCGAAGTCGTCACTTTTGTATGATGAGAAAAAACTTTTGTGAGGAGTAACATGAAAAGAGGCACCTGAGTCAACAATTTAGGCGCAGTCATCATAGGAAACATTAAAAAAATTATCTTCTTCGAGTAGAAATATCTCGGCTTCAGCATTGGCAACCACCGTAGTGGTGTTCCTGTCTTCTTTTCTCTTTGGAACGATTTGATCTGACTTCACAATGTCGCTCTACTCATCTTTTTGCAGGGTCCAACAGTCAGTTTTCTTGTGTCCGGACTTCCCACAGTAGAAGCATTTCAACTCATATTTTGGCCTTGACCGACCTCTAGACTTATCTCGTCCACCATGACCATGACTCTTGCTACGACCCCGGGAGTCGGATTTACTTCTATTCTCAGCAACGTTGCACCTCGTTCTCTCCTTCTGCCTTCTTCATTTAGGAGGTTTCAGTCATAGCATTCATCATCAGTTTTCCTTCAGGAGCCGAATTGCTCAATGTCACTACCAGAGTATCCCAGCTTTCTGGCAGCAAACTCAGCAACAGCAAAGTCTGCATCTCGTCATCAATCTTCATATCGAATTTGGACAACTGATTCACAATACCTTTGTAGGTGTTGAGGTGTTCAATCATGCTCATGTCGTCCTTGTATTCCAGCTTTACAAGTTGGCGAACCAGGTGTGCTTTGTTCCTGGGAGTCTTCTTCTGAATCATGGATTTCAACTTGTTCCACAACTTGTACGCTTTCGTAAACTCGGACATGTGATCAAAGAGGCTTTTGTCAATGTGTTTCTTGATTGTAGTTATCGCCTTACGACTTAGGACCTCCCACTCCTTATCGGTTTTGCCTGCAAGTCTCTTGTCAAGGACAATGGGCTCATGTAGATCTTTGCAGTAGAGATGATATTCCATCATCGGTCTCCAATAAGTGAAGTTGTCCGCGATTAACTTGAACATATCTCCGTCATGGGTTATGCCACTGGTCTCCATCCCGTTTCTTTCAGAACCCGTCAAACTCGGGCTCTGATACCACTGTTGGGTCAAGTCGGACCCTTAAGTCGATTACGAAAGCGAAACAGTAAAATGCAAGACTAGAGAGATAGAGAAGAGCATAATCAATTTGTTTAACATGGAAAAACCTTCTCAATGTGAAGAAGTAAAAATCCACGGGACACTAGTCCAGAATCAAACTTCCACTATAAGAATAATGGGTTACAAGAGTCAAGCTTCCCTAGCCTTTCACTAAAGGTACAATTAAGCATCATCAAGTATGGTGATATTCAAGCTTCTCTAAAGAGGTCACACTCAAACATCTCTCTAGGAGTATGTTTGGATGAAGTATTTTAAAATTTCAGGAAATTTAAAATTCAGGGAAATTAAAATACATCAATTAAAATTTTTGTATTTTCAAAATTTTGTGTTTGGATAAAGAAATTGAATTTCTTCATTTTTAAAATTTTGAACCTCATTCACGGAAAAAACACGTAAGGTGGATGATGTTGTGAGAGTAATGGAAGTCG
>PYAF01002335.1:41005-54438 GCA_007407185.1 Glycine tomentella | reverse complement strand
TTATGGACTTGAAGATTAGTGCGCCACGTCAGCATCAGCTTAATATTTCCCATATCAAATTATAGATTTCATTTTTATTTATGCTGAATATTTTCCATATCAGATTATGGATTTTGTTTTTATTTTTATTTTATCTTTAGGGATTTCGTTTTTATTTAGGCTTAATATTTTCCATATCAGAATATGGATTTCGTTTTATCACCTTTGGTTGCCACGGTCTTGTCAAACACTTCAATATCTTAATGTTCAATTCTTCTGTGTCAAAGACCTTTCCAAGACCCAAAAGATGATTTACAATATGAGTAAATATGGTCTGCAGCTGAGAAATGCTTTCATTGGTGTTCATCTTGAACATTTCGTACTCATGGATCAAAGCATGCTTCCTTGATCTTCTAACTTCCTCAGTTCCTTCATGAGTTATTTCCAGCATCTCCCACATTTCTTTAGCACTGTTACATCTCACAGTCCTGAAAAATTCATCAGAGGAAAGTGCAGAGTTGATCATATTTTTGGCTTTAAAATCATACTGTGCAGCCCTTTGTTCAGCTTTAGTCATCTCATCCCACTCTTTGGGAATCAATTCATTTGCAACAGTTTTCTTTGGAATAAAAGGACCCTTCACTATTGCATTCCATGCTCCTGGGTCATTTGATTGAATAAAGATTTTCATTTTATTTTTCCAAAAACTGAAGTGTTCCCCTTCAAACATAGGAGGTCTGTTTAAAGAAGCACCCTCCTTAAAGGTTATTTGTGAAGTATTCATTTTTCTTTTTGAAAAGAAAAGGATGATCTTGAGTAACTTTCAAGAACCAGCTCTTGATGCCAATTGAAAATGATAAGAATACTTCAATACAACCAAGAGGGGGGGTGAATTGGTTGAACCTTGGTATTTAAAAATTTACTATCAGAGTTTCCACAGGATCTTTATCACTTAAAAAAAACTTTTTATACTAGTCAAGAAAATCAATAGATAAATGGAAAGCTTACTATGCAAAGAATATGATTCACAATTCAAAGCAATATTGAGATGATGAGAAGAGAATAAAGATCAGCCACAATTTATACTAGTTCACTTCAAAAACTATGAAGCTACATCTAGTTTCTTCCACTCAACTCTAGAATGGAGTTCCACTATTGCAAATATCTGTTCTTACAAGTTATTACAAAGCCTCTCTTTATCAACCCTAGATAAAGTTCATAAATCTAAAACACTATTATATTCTTAGAGACAACCCACTGAGAACACTACTCAGTAAACCCCCAGAGAAACTCTATCTCTAGCTAACAAGCAAGAAACCTATTTACAATAGACAAATCACTACAAAAATTAAAAACAGATTTACAACTTCAAAGATTAAAGAAAGAAGTCACCTGATAATCCAATGAACAATATGCATATGAATGATTCACTAGGTTGAAGAAAGATTTACAGACTTAGAACATCCCTTTCCTCAAGCTTTGAAAACAAATTTTGCTTCACTCAATCAATCAATAACCTATATGACTTTTGGTGAAGGCAAGAACTTTGTGAACCTAGAAAAATCCCTAATAGAATGTTAAGAACGCTTATGAATGGTCAGAATTCGAATTTCTCAAGTTCTTCCTCAGCAGACCAAAGGATTCTATTTATAACAGACTTCTAACTGAAAATAATCGATTATATACGCTCCTGTAATCGATTATTTAGCATATGTAATCGATTAATTCAAGAATGTAATCGATTAAAATGTTTAAGATTTGTTTTGGGTTTGAGCTATGAACATAATAATCGATTATCTCGTCACGTAATCGATTAAAACAGGAAGCTCTTCATTTTCAAATGCACTATGTAATCGATTACTGTTTCTGGTAATCGATTAAATTAGCAAAGCATGTTTGACACAGGCATGGTATATAATCGATTACAACCTTCTGTAATCGATCAAGACAAAGAGTTTAATATCTTAATTTTAGCCTAGGTAATCGATTAATCCGATATGTAATCGATTACATTATTCTTAGAAAGTTTTCCAGAAGGCACAAAGAACAAAATAATCAATTCCTATCTATCTGTAATCGATTAAAACAACATAACCTTGTTTTTCCAAAAACTTGGTTTTAAACTTGCCTTAATTATCAATTTCTTTTGTATTAACACACAATCTAACAATCCTAAGTGAATGATATGAATGATATGCACACCGGATCATCAGAGATAGCTTCTTCCCTTTACAACAATCACAAATTGATTTCCAAGGCTTCAAGGCATGTTGAAAGCACAAAACATCTAAGCTTGATTCTTTGTTCATCTTCAAGTGACTCCTTTTGAATCAACATTGAAGCCATAGACAATTTGAAAAGGAGATAAGGAAGTGGTCTTGTGAACCACTCTATTATAAGCAAACTCAATGAGAGGTAGACACTCCTCCCAATGTCCTCAAATTGCCTTTGATGTAGCATCTAAGAAGTTGACCCAATGTCCTATTCACCACTTCTGTTTGGCCATCCGTTTGTGGGTGACAAGTTGATGAAAACAAGAGCTTTGTGTCAAGCTTACCCCACAATGTCTTCCAAAAGTGGCTAAGGAACTTTGTGTCTTTATCACTCACAATGCTTCTAGGCAATCCATGAAGTCCCACCACTTCCTTGAAGAAGAGATTGGCCATGACACAAGCATCATCATTCTTGTGACAAGGAATAAAGTGTGTCATCTTGAGAACCTATCAACAACAACAAATATAGAATCTTTTCCCTTATTAGATCTTGGGAGACCAAGCACAAAATCCGTGGAAATGTCAACCCAATGGGAGTTAGGAATTGGCAAAGGTGTATATAAATCATGAGATAATAATCTAAATTTAGCTTTATGACAATTAATACATCGAGATACAAGCTTATTCTCATCATGCCTCATTTTGGCCTAAAGAATTGTTCATGTAAAATAGCCAAAGTTATATCCACACCATAGTGCCCCATTAACTTTTTCTCATGAGCTTCTCGAATGAAGAGTTCTCTCAAAGAGCTTTTAGGAACACATAGTTTCTTATCCTTGAACAAGAACCCATCATGTCTAAAATACCATTGATGATCCCCCTTCTCACACAAAGCAAAAATACTAGAGAAGTCATGGTCACTTTGAAAACAATATGAACAACACATAAGAACCAAGAGGGGGAGGGGTGAATTGGTTGTTCTTGGCCAAGTAAAATTTCTTAAACAATCAGAGTTAAAAGGGATCCTATCACAAAACAATTGTTAAACACTTTCAATCAATCAAACTCCAATCTTTAAAGAATTCAATCACAACAATAACATTTCTATTGATTATGAAAAGTTATACCAACGAATGACAATTAATAACAATAAGAGAAGATAAAGTAGTCAACACCAAGATTTATACTGGTTCACTTCTCAACCTAGAGAAGCTACATCCAGTTCTCCTAACCAACTAGTTAGAGTTCAACTATCAACAATCTTTTTTTTACAAGCTTATATAATCAATCTCAATCAGACCTAGGTTAAGAACAAGAAATCTAACTCCCTTATACTCTCTGTGATCAAGACATAGGAACACCCTTCTCTACTCTTCCCTCTAGAAACTCCTATTCTAGACAAGCTTTAAGAAAAACTATTGCTCCAGTTATGCAAACCAGAAATTCTAAAAGAATTACAATCAAAGTAGTATGGAGAGAAACGACCTGATGATCCACTACAAATGAATGCAAATGATTACAAAACTTGAATCAAGGTTTAATGAAAACAATCTTAGAACACTCTCTGCAAGTCCTTCTTTACAAAGTTGCCCAAAAAGAAATCCTCTCAAGGTTTCTTGAAGCTTGAGGATTTGAGGGTCTAACACATAATAACTCGTAGTATCGTTTCTCTCTTCAGAAATGTTATGAAATTCATTGATATTTTGTTATGTTTAGTTAAAACAAGTTGTTTCTATTTATAGATAAAACTGTTATAACTGCCTGTAATCGATTAAATCCCTGTAATCGATTAAAATGTTCTTGAGCTTTCTGGAAAATACTTATGAACAATGTAATCGATTAAATTGTAATATAATCGATTATCACAGGAAGCCTTATTCAAAATCATTGCCAAGTAATCAATTAAATCACTTATGTAATCGATTAAAGTGTTCTTGAGCTTTCTGGAAAAGATTTATGAACAATGTAATCGATTAAATCGTAATGTAATCGATTATCACATGAAGACTTATTCAAAATCGTTGCCAAGTAATCGATTACCACCTTGTTGTAATCGACTATCTCAGGAAGTCCATTATGTGATTTTGAACTGTGTAATCGATTACCACAATCTCATAATCAATTAAAATGTTCTTAGATCTCAAATAATAGATTACCACTAACTGGTAATCTATTAAAGCACTAAGAAAATATTTTTCCAAAACTTGAAACATGGAACACTTGGCTTTTTATGCATTCATGAAATCCTTGTGTTTCAGAAAAACATTTTATGAAACTTATGCTTTTGTGAAAACATGAATGCAAAAACATGAATGAGTTTTATGTAATGGATCATAGGATGACTCATCTTAGACATACACAAATTACATACACAAATTACAAATGCCATTCAATTGAATTGGCATGTAAAAGGCCTAAACATATCAATGCCTAAAAACCTCAGTTTCATTGATCCCCTCTAGCTCCCCCCGAGTCTAACACACTTGAGTAGAATTCCTTTATGTGATTAAAACCAAGCAGCTTAGTTTCAAGCATAGAAATCAAACAATGCCTCCTTGATAAGGCATCCGCCACTACATTCAATTTTCCTTGCTTGTGTTTAATAACATAGGGAAATTGCTCAATAAATTCAATCCACTTAGCATGTCTCTTGTTGAGTTTGCCTTGACTTTTCAAATATTTAAGAGACTCATGATCAGTATGGATCACAAATTCCTTAAGTAAAAGATAATGTTGCCAAGTTTGCAATACTCTAACAAGTGCATACAACTCTTTATCATAAGTGGAATAGTTTAAACATGCACCCTTCAATTTCTCACTAAAATAAGAAATTGGATGTTTATCTTGAATCAACCCCACAATCCCTACATTAGATGCATCACATTCCAATTCGAAAGAAGCATTAAAATTAGGCAATGCAAGAATAGGTGCACGAGACAATTTATCCTTCAATATTTGGAAAGCAATTTCATGTTCTTGCTTCCAAGAGAAGCTCACGGTTTTATTTATAAACTCATTCAAAGGAGAAGAAATGGTACTACAGTCCTTTCCAAATCTCCTATAAAAGCTTGCTAAACCATGAAAGCTTTTAACATCCTTCACACTCTTTGGAGTTGGTCACTCCACGATGGCTTTCACCTTTTTGTTGATCCACTTGGACTCCTTGAGAACCTACTACAAAACCTAGAAACACAACTTGCCTATAAAGTGTCTAAGCCCATGATTCATAAGACTCATAAAGGTACTAGGTGCATTAGTCAAACCAAAAGGCATAACTAACCATTCATAAAGTCCAAATTTAGTTTTGAAAGCCGTTTTTCATTCATCCCCTTCCCTCATCCTTATTTGATGATAACCACTCTTAAGATCAATTTTAGAGAAGATAGTGGAACCATGCGATTCATCTAAAAGATCATTAAGTACAGGGATAAGGTGTCTATACCTTATGGTGATGTTGTTTATTGCCCTACAATCAGTACACGTCTTCCATGTTCCCTCCTTCTTAGGCACAAGAATAATTGGCATGGCACAAGGACTCATGCTCTCATAGATCCACCCCTTGTCAAGTAGCTTTTCCACTTGCGTTTGAATCTCCTTTGCCTCAATGGGTGAAGTCTTATATGCTGGCCTATTAGGGAGTGAAAAAACTAGAATTAAATCAATTTGGTGATCTATGTCTCTTAAAGGAGGCAAGCCATTAGGAATTTATTTTGGAAAAACATCTTTATATTCCTCCAAAAGAGATTGCATAGATGTGGGCAATTTTTCTCCTTCCTTTTCAACATGAAAACAAAGAGAGATAAGAACCATATAATAAAGAGGTTGTCTTGCTAATAACACTCTCTTAACCTCTTTTTCTCTCAAGAACAAACTCTCTTTGGTCTCATGAACATTTTTGCTCTCAACTTTTTCTCTTCTCTTTTCTCTCTTTTTTTCTCACTAGTTTTCTTCTTGGATAACTCATGGCTTTTTCTTTTTTTTTTATTGCTATCAAGTGCATTATTTTTTTATGCTCTTGAACTCTCTTTTCTTTCATTCTCATTTGATCCTCAAACACCTGTTTAGGAGTCAAAGGCCTCAAAATAATTTTCTTGCCTAAGTGCTCAAACTCAAAAGTGTTCTCCATGCCATTGTGTATAACTTTCCTATCAAATCGTCAAGGCCTTCCAAGGAGAATACGTCCAACCTCCATATGTACAATGTCACAAAGAACTTCATATTTATAAGAGTTAATAGAAAAAGGAATGAACACTTGAGAATTTACCACCACTTCTCCACTCTTATTAAGTCATTGGAGCTTGTATGGCCTAGGATGACTTGTGGTTGGCAAGTGTAATTTGTTACTGGAAGAAGATCAAAGCAAGGATGAAGATGTTGCTTTAGAGTTTTAGCTTTTTACATGCCAATCAAATTGAAGGCATTTGTAATTTTGTCTAAATAGTTCAAGAAGCTTAACTTGTGATCCTTGCACTGCATAAGCATATTCATATACATGGATTCATGACTGAAGAAAAGCATTCAAGATTACATGTTTGCATTTGAAAAGGAATTCTCATGGCTTTGGTTCTAAAAAATTAAAATGTGCACTACCTTAAATTGATTACAAGCAATAAGTAATCAATTACCTGCGTGTATTATTTCTGGAAAAGCCATGAAGAACATTTTAATCGATTACAAGCAAGTCATAATCGATTACATAACATATTTCACAAAACATAGCATGACTCCCTTAATCGATTACCACTTACTCTAATCAATTACCAAGGATTTCTTGTTTGAGATCAAAAGATTCATGATTCATTGATGATGATGTGTTAAGACAAGACTCTTCAAAAGAACTTCAAGAGAGTTGATTTTCTATTCATCAGCATTCATGTAACCTGGAATTGATTTGTAACATTCATTCATTCAATTCATTCACTGAGGATCACAAGTTGTGTCTCTCTTAAACTTTTCTAGTTAATTGTTTTGTTTGAAGTTTGTGTAAGGCTAAGATCAAAATAGTTTTCTTTCAAGCTTTCTAGAGTAGTGTTCTCTAGGGGTAAAGAACTGAGTAGAGTTCTCAGGTTCTTTGTGATTTAATTTCTAATAGGGTATCAAAATTCTGATTCTGATTCTAATAGTGATCTTGATTAACTTTCAAGAACCAGCTCTTGATACCAATTGAAAACAATATGAATACACCCAAATACCAAGAGGGGGGGTGAATTGATATAAACTAGACCTTTTAAAACTTTTACAAAATCAAAGTTGAAGGATCTTTATCACTTTTTAAAAACAATGAAACTTCAATTCAACCAAACCACTCAGTCCAAGGAATCAATGACAAAAATCTGCACTTGTTGATTAAGAAAGAAATCACAGTTGGCAAGAGATCAAGATAACAAGAAGAGATTAAGAAATAGAAAGATCAACACAAAGAGATATGTGATTATCCTTATCCACCCTAGATAAAGAAACAGAATTCTAACACCCTATTAGAAATCAAATCACAAAGAACCTGAGAATTATCCATGTGAAATTTCTTGGTAGATGTCAAGTTATGTGGGGTTTGGTTGAGATGCGTTGTAATTGAGTGATTCTGAATTTGACCCCAAACCTGGTTTAGTAAAATCACCATTCTGAATTAGTAACCGTTGGATCTCCTTAAAATTTTAAAGGTAGGTTTCAAACCTACATATGTAACTTTTGACCATTGGGATTGTCAAAATATGCCTGGAGAGTGAGAAATTAATTTTTCATTGAAGAAGAAATTCGAGAATCTGGTCAGTTCGCCCAGGCGAATTTTGTAGGCACTTTTGGTCGCCTGGGCGAGTCAAGGTGGTGTTGAATACGTATTTAAGCTTCCAGGTCACGAAAATGGAGGTTCTTCCTCCTCCAAACAGCTCCCAAGCTTCCCCTCACCGTCCTCCACCACCCACAGCCACCGGAGACCACCACGGGCCACCGTTGCTTGCCATGAGATCCCGGCACGGAGAAGAACCCTTTAATCGGAGCAGAATCTTCGAAACTCTTCTCAAATTTTTAGTAGAGAACGAAGCCTCCAATCCTCCTTTCTTGGTTTCTTTGAGGTAACCTTGGTTTCCTTTGTCTTCTTCTAGCTAGTTTAAGTCTCTCTTGATATCTCTTGTTATTCGAGCAACATTATTGGCTGTTTCTATATTTCTTTTGAAAACCCTTTGAAAATGAGATGTTGTAAAAGTCTCCTTTTTATGAAACTGGTGTCATTTTCGTGATCCTTATTGAACCTTGGTCACATTGGTGTGATCGGAATTTCAAAATGATGTCTTTTGATGTAAACTTCCAAAACACCATTTTAGCCCCTTTTTGAATTTGAGTGGGTATTTGATCCCTAATGTTAATATTGATCTTACCTTGAAAATCTATAGTAAATTATCATCAATTTGGTATATAGAGATCCGTGTTTGGGCCAAAGCACGTGAACTTGAGAGATCTCAAAATGACGTTTCAAGGAGCTAACAGAGGGATATAGATAGGTAAGGGGAGTTTATTATTTTGGCTATAGTTTTGATACCATAGTTGGGAGGTCAGGGAGTCCAACTATGAAGATAATTGCCTATCCCTTCTGTGTGCTGGTTTTCAAGAAAAACTGTGTTTTTAACTAATGGGATGCGATGTATTTATGATTGATATGTGTTTGTTCCTGTGTGTGCTTGTCTTCAAGAAAAATTATTTTTAACTAATGGGATGTGATGAATTGGCTTGTTGATGGTTAAAATTGTGAATGATATTATTATTGTGATAATTGGATTTTTGGGAAAAGTCTTAATTACAGAGGAGACTCTGTTGAATATTTTATAATGTGTCCTTCTATCCAATTCTTTACTAAATTTTTAAATGGGAACAATAGTGTGTTTTATATGTTGTAGTTCTCCTCTTTAACTTAGAATTTTCCTAAAAATATCAGTCTTGTGACATGATGAATTGTGAATGTATGGAATTTGGATTGTCTGAAGACCCGGGGAATGTGAATCTCAGGCATATGTATTATGTATAGATGTCAAATGTGATTACTTGGGATGTCGTTGATGATATTGAAATTGAGATATTATTGATGTAATTGATGATGTTCAAATTAGATAATGTTGACGTGGTTGATGATGTTGAAATGAGATAATATTGATATGCATGATGATGATATTGAGATGATATGATGTTGAGGTTGATAATAACATTGATGAGAGATAATGTTGATGTGAACAATGTCATTGTGTGTGGATAGACATGGATACCCATGGTGTAACGCCTCAATTTACCATCTTGTTATTATTAATTTTTAATGAAAATTCTTTTCAATTTTCTTAAAAGCACTCAACTGAATATAACAAAATTTTGCCAATAACTGATACTCCAAGAAAATTTCATTACTGAGTAATATTTATAAATCTGAAGTAATATATAATAAGATTACAAACGGACACTGGTTCTATTACATAGTACAACTAATTCAAAACACTCTGTAACAAAAGAATACATCTTCAAACATATCTTCAAACAAAATCCTCTTTTTGTAGACAACTAATAGTCTCTCTTCGCTTTTCATCTGCACGCCCGAATAAAATCGAGGTCATAGCAGGTGTCAACCACAGACACATAATATAGGGTAAGTTTATGATAAACATAATTTAAGCAACATAATATATTCAATATATAGATATTTATAACAACATCCTCAAAATTTCTATATGATATATAATTCTCTTAGACTCTTATCATGATGCATGATTCTCTTAAACTCTTATTATTTGGTACCAACTGTCAAGATAGCCCCATCCCAATGGTCCAGAACTGATCTGACCAGTCAGGGTCTCCTGGTGTTGCACAGGTTCTCACCCACACTTCATGTGATCTCATGGGTGGCGTGATTCCTCACCGCAAGAGTCACCCCCAGCTCAGACTTCTCTTGTCTAAACGCACAGACTCTGTTCTTGTAACTATCTGACACACTTCTGCTCTGAGACACACCTCCACTCTGAGGCAATTGATAAGTGCCACATTTCAGTAAAATTCATGTTTCAAATACTGGCACTTATCTTTTGATTTCAAAAGATAATCAAAACAAGCAAGATGGGCTCACATAGCAAGCAGGGGAGGTGTTACAAGCAAACCAGGCCCAGGAACCGACTTAGCCCAAAGAAAACTTCAGCCTTAAGACTTTAACTCGCCCAGGCGACCAAACCATGTGTATTTTGCTCGCCCAGGCGAGCTGTAAGTTCCAAGGGGATAAGGGTTAGCTAGCCCAGGCGACCAAATTGTGAAGGAACCACTCGCCTGGGCGACCAAAGCAGGCAGGAGGCAATATCCTACAAATACCCCACGGATTTGTCAAGCATGGCATGTTCCTAGGCACCATTTTAGCTACTTAATACATGTTTTAGGCTTAGGAATATTTCTAGGTTATAGTAGAGAGTTAGGGATGTGAGAAAATGAGGTTTTGTAGTGGAGACTCTGACGAAAAGAGGATCGATGACAAGCTACTTCGTCAGTCATTCTCTTGAGGAGGTTCTTCCAATGAACGCCTAAACTCTCTAAGGATTGGACGTACTCTTCTTATCCCTATGCTCTTTTAATTTCTATTTATGCATTGTTCTATTTCTTGTTGGTAATTTCATTTGGCGCTTAATGCTTGATTCTACTTGATCACTAGTATCATGAGCTTAAATCCTAAGTGAGACTGGAAAGTAATCTTAACGTTTGAACTGAATGAATTTACTCATTACGTTATGTTGCTAGGAATGGGGCATAACGTTTTGATCGCATTAACACGTGAATATAATCTTAATGCTTGGGTATTTAATTAAATATGCGAGGAATTGATATTTTGTAAAATATCCTTAGGACTTTAATTGCGAGGAATCGAATTAGGGTTACTTAAACGTGTGCGTTAATAAGAATAGAAAAATAATGCATAGGTAGAATTAATTAAATGGATAAGTAAGACGAAATTCAATCCTACGCTTCTTTAACTTGAACTCGTTTATTTACTTCCGTAATTTTATCTTTATTTTACGATAACAAATCACACAAATGAACCTTCGCTTTTATCATCTGTATATAGACTACTAAACTGGTAAAGATTTAAACTAGCCAAAGTAAACTCAAACCCCTATGGAGACGAACTTTATAAATTTTGTAACTTGCAACGATAACACGGTGCGCTTGCCGTAAAAAATCTTAACAACAATTCTTATGAGACACATGAGACTTATACATAACTCGTTCATTTTATTTTTAACATCAGTTTTCAATCACTGTCTCATATATTTTATTCAGAAATTCAACATAAATCAAGTACAGAACTCATCTTATTATTCAAGTACACAACATATCACCCATGTATAGAAACACTCAACAACACATGAAACTTCATTCAAGCACTCAATAATATAACTATAACTTAAGTCCAACAATTTCTCAGATACAAGTCATACTACACAGAACTTCAAGCACTTATTCAAACACAAACAACACTTAAACTATCTTTATCATAAACAACACTTAAACTATCTTTATCATAAAGCTTCCTTATACATACCTTATAACCTCTTATGAAGCTTGTCTATCTCTTCTTAATGGTACTAGCTTCTATATGTGATTCTTCAAGGAAGTGGGGTCTCTTTATGCTTTGAAAATGAAAGGATGAAAGTGAAATGAAGGAGAGGTTTCACATGGAATAGGTGGAAGAATGGAGTCTTGAATGTGACTTCCACTTAAGGCCTTCCTCCCTTTATATAGAGTTTGGAAAATAATAAAATATTCAAGGACATTTCTACCCTTTCTAGCTAGTTACTCTCATCTAGTTCCATCATAACTTAGTTTCTTCTTATTCCATTCCATCCTAACTAAACTCATAATTAATCTTTTAAATATATTTTACTTTATGCAAAAATCTCCTAAGTCATGATGCCTTCTTTACAAGTGTCCCTTCACTTGTCTAAGTCATGAAGCTTCTCCTTCTTTCTCCATTTTCACGTGGCCTACAAGGAAGGAAGAAAAGATTTTCTTCCTTTCATGTTATCTTGTGTAAATATTTTGTAAAACATGATGACTTCTTAGCCCTTTTTCTTCTCTTCTCCACGTGTATTCTCTTTAGCCAAGGGGGAGATTTTTATCTACCTTTCCTCCTTCTCCAACATGACTTCACACATGGCATTCCTTAAAGGGAAGTAAAGTTCAATTTAAACTCTTCTACCTAAAGGATAATATTAAATAATAGAACTTTAGAGTTTTCCAAAAACTGACTTCAATTATAGTATAAATTTGCTCACAGTAGTCTATACGAAGTGCTACACAGATCTTACATACAAGACTGCTCTTATCTTAATTCTGATTGGTCCGTTCTGCTTCTAACCATCAAAATTACTAAACCATCTTATTGAATAAGTTAATTCATTCTACAATTAAGAGAAAATTCCACAGATTCTATTTATCATTTTTCCATATTTTTCTGATGCTTGAATTCTCCTGAATAAAATTTCAAAGTTATTACCGTATGAAATTCATAGAAATCCTTTCTGAGGCTTCTTGTCACAAAGTATTTCGGTAATTTTCCATCCAAGGGCACTCTGTAATTTCATTAAGCTTTCACAAAATATCAAAGGGTATCTTGGTAATTTTTGCCTCAAGGGTACTATGGTAATTTGTCACTCACCGTAGGGGTATGATTGTAATTTTTACTATAAAATATCTCAACAAAATATCTAACGGTATTTGTGACATTTTGGCTCAAGGGTATTTTTGTAACTTCCATTTTAAAATATCCAACCAAAAATATCCAAAAGTATTATCGTCATTTTCCCTTCAAGGGCATTTCTTTAATTTCTGTTTCAAGGGAAGGGTAATATGGTCATTTCTCTTCAAACATTTTTGTAATATCTCTAATAAATATTTTACCCAAATAATTTAAATATAGACCAATCAAATCTCACATAACCTAACACTCACACCAAATAGTTGTGTAAGAAACATTTTGACCATACATTTGCAGTTATTGAAATTTCAGGTTGTTACACATGGGGGTGTGATCGAAGGTCGTACTCCGTCAAATTAATATTTATTTAATGTAGTACTAGGAAAGTGACTCCTAGGTCGTCTCTCAAGGATCAATTGTCGATGTTTAAGGGATTGAAAACATGTTGGGGGGTTTTTGAAGGAATTTGGCAGAATATATAAAATTAAACAGAAATAATAATTAATTGCAATGATTAAAAACAAGTCAGA
>PYAF01002335.1:28004-40905 GCA_007407185.1 Glycine tomentella | reverse complement strand
AATTATTAAACTGCCCTGTAAATAAAAATTAGAATAATTAAACTTAAAATAATCCAAATTAATTAAAATCCGAATTATTGGTCTAATTAAATCTTAAATGAGAAACAATGCAAAATATAAACAATTAAGCACAAGTTAGGGATTAAAATGAGTACAAAAAGATGAGTAATTAGTGATAAATAGTGACTCATCAGGGTGTATGACGGGTTACCCTTGCGAGGAAGAATTTGTTCCTAGTCAGGTCATACATTGATGGTGCCCATGGTTGTAGGCTGTGTATGTACACGTGGGATGCAATGACCGATTGGTTACCCTTGCGAGGATGGATTTGTTCCTAGCCGGGTCATGCATTGATGATGCCCATGTTTCATACTTCATTTGTATGTGTGGAAATAGAATGAAGGCATGCGCGTACCTGTGAGTTTCAGTGGGCTGAGACGCAGGTACTAAGGGGTCATTAGGTTTGTGATGGAATTCCAAGGCAAGCTAAAGGTCTAGAAGGAGAGTTTGAAGCACTTCCTTTGGTGAGCTTTAAAGGACCAATGACAAGAGTTAGGACTCAAGCACTTGAAGACCACATCAAAAATAACTTGTATCTCTTGGAAAAGCAAGAAGAAGCCCACAAAAGTAGTGGAAACACAAAATGAGTGTTGTCTGTTTTAACAGATTAAAAGCATTCTGTTCTGTAACAGATTAAAAACATCTTTTGATACCTGTAATCGATTAAAAGCATCTTGTAATTGATTAAATCAACTTGAAAAATGTAAATAGCTCTGTTTTAATCGATTACATGTCGAATTAATCGATTATTTTGTTCATATATCAGTTTCCAAGAAGGATAAGAGCAAAATAATCGATTACCAAACCAAGTAATCGATTATTTAGGTTAAATAATCGATTACATGGACAAAATAATCGATTAAATCAGTAAATTCTACAGAAGCGTGAAACTTAGAAGCCAAGGGTAATTTTAAAGAAAGCTTGCACTTCAAGCTACATTTGGACTTCATTTCAATTGGCATTTACATTACATTTAGTGTCATTTAGCTTGTTCGTGGTCTATATAAATCACTCACAAACTGATTGTAAAAAAAACTTTGGTACATTAATACAATTTTGAAAATTGTTGTGAGAGTTTCTCTCTTGTCTTGTTCAAGAACTTCTTGAGTCTTATCAATTGGCTTCCCAATGCTATTGTGGTGATTCTTCTTAGGCTTATTGGAAATCCTTTTCCATGGTGCCATCCATTGTCATTCTTAATCTCTCTTCCATCTTCCATTTCTGCAATTAAAAGCTTCTAAACAACTCCAATTTCAAGAAGTGCTGGAAACTTATGTGTTCTTGAAGTTTGCTTGAAGAGTGGGTTCTATTGCAAGGTAGATTTGGGAAACCTAATGTCTAATGGTTGTAGACATTACATTAGTTTGGAATTCCCTAGCGAGGCTGGCTGATCACCGGGTGGGGGAATGGCCAGTGCACGACAGAGTGTCCTTGATAGGTGGTGAATCATTTTTGCTGTGAGAGGCTATTTCCGGGAGATGGTACCACATTGCATGCTGATAGATGAGTCAGGTGTATGCATTATTCTATGCATGATTGTTTGAGTTGTGAAATGCATTGGATGATTGGTTTGTTGAGTGTGTATTGGAATCATGGATTTTTGTTAATGATTGTGGTGGGTAATGTTGTTTTCTTCCCAAATGTTGTTATCTGATGTTTGTTGGTTTTATATAATAAACTCACCCTTGCATTTGTTGTACCATGTGGTTGGTACCTGTGATGATCACAAACTTTCGTTCGTTGGAGCCGTCAAGCCAACATGATGATGTTGGAATTCTTTTTGGGAAAGAATTGTGTTTTGTTAATCAACTCTTCACTTGCTTCGAATGTGGTAAAACTAGACACATTAAATTTGAATGTCCAAAATTTTTGAAGAAGCAACAAGGTGATAGGAAGACTAAAAAAGATGGGAAGCCAAAAAGGGCATACATAACGTGGGAAGAAAATGATTCAACTACTTTTGAATCAACAGATGAGAATGTAGAAGCAAATATGTGCTTCACCTCTACAATAAGTGATAATGAAGAATTCTCAAGTGCTGAATCAGAGGTAAATTCTGAATATGATAATATTGTTGATGCTTTCCATGAGATGCATGAAGAGGCCCAAAAACTTGCACAAACCAATAATAGGTTGAAAGGTAATCTCCAATGGCATGTTACCCAAATTACTGAATTACAATCTGAACTTTGCAATTTGAAAGAAACAAATGAAAAGCTTGTCAAGATACAAAGCTAATAGATGTGTTTGTGTCTCATCATCTTTAAATGTTGATAAATGCAAGATGTTACAAAAAGAATTTGATGATTTCAAAAAGAATCAAGGTGAAAAATATATGCTTTTGCTTCCAAAATATTCTTGGTTGATCTTTTGAAAAGACTTTATAAAGGAAAATGCAATTTAAATCAAATGCTAAGTGTGCAAAAATATGCTGGAGATACTTCTGGTTTGGGGTACAAACATGGATCAAAACCTTATTGAAAAACAAGGTTTGTGCTTCCAAAACAAAAGTATCAAAAGGGCCTTTCAAAAACAAAGCATCATCAATTGACTCATTTTGAAAGATCATCAAACACAATTACTTGCAATTATTGCATGAAGAAAGGTCATAAATCCATTAGGTGCTACACAAGGAGATATTATGTGGCTAGTGGTGAATGCATTTGTGTACCTAAGAGAAAAAGGAAGCCAACTAACCCTTATGGACCCAACCCATAATGGGTACCTTTCTTTCTTACCTAATTTGATTTTTGTAGGTGTGTCTAAGAGGAAAATCAACACTATGGTATCTTGATAGTGGTTGCTCTAGGCACATGACAGGTGACATGTCCATGCTCATAAATTTGATTCTCAAAGATGAAGGATATGTTACTTATGGTGATAATAATAAAGAACATTATGTGTAGAGGAATTTGTCCATGTTATATGTGATGAGTCTAACTGCTCTAAGGAGGAAAAAAATTGTGATGTTGATGCAGGACCAATGGAAGAATATTTGCAGCTCAATGATCTAAATAAAAAGGAAAAGGAAGAACCATATGATAAAGTGAAACAGTCAACACCATTACAAAAGCCCAAGGATTGAAGAACAACTAAAGACCTTTCCCTTGGCAATATAGTTGGGGAAGTTTCCAAGGGAGTTTCTACTAGATCCTCTTTAAGAAATCTTTGTTGTACTATGGCTTTTGTTTCACAAATTGAACCAAAGAGCATTGACCAACTTTGCTTGATGAACTTTAGATGATGACCATGCATGATGAATTGAATTAATTTAAGAGAAATGAAGTTTGAGAATTAGTTCCTAGACCCTCTTCTCATAAACCTATTGTCACCAAGTGGGTTTTTAGAAACAAACTTGATGAAAGTGTCATCATAGTTAGGAATAAAGCTAGATTGGTTGCAAAAGGTTACAACCAAGAGGAAGGCATAGACTATGATGAAACCTATGCTCCAGTAGCAAGGTTAGAGGCTATTAGGTTGTTGCTTGCATATGCATGTTTGATGGATTTTAAATTGTTTCCAGTGGATGTTAAAAGTGTCTTTTTAAATGGTTACATTGATGAGGAGATATATGTTGATCAGCCTCCTGGATTTATTGATTAAAAACATCCTAACCATGTTTTCAAATTGAGAAAAGCTTTGTATGGTTTGAAACAAGCTCTAAGGTCTTAGTATGAGAGATTGAGCAAATTTCTGCTTGACCAATCTTTCATAAGAGGACAAGTGGACAAAGCCTTGTTCATCAAGAAAAGAGGCAATAATATCTTGTTGGTTCAAATCTATGTTGATGACATTATATTTGGTTCAACTAATCAATCTATGTGCAGAGAGTTTTCTGTCTCAATGCAGAATGAATTTGAAATGTCAATGATGGGATAGCTCACATTCTTTCTAGGACTACAAGTCAAGAAAATAAAGAATGGGACATTTCTTATTCAAACCAAGTATTGCTTGGAAATGATCAAGAAGTTTGAAATGGAGAAGAGCAAGGATACTGCAACTCCAATGGCTACATCAACCTATCTTGATTAAGATGACAAAGGAAAAAGTGTTGATGAGTCAAAATAGAGAGGAATGATTAGATCTTTGTTATATTTGACTGCAAGTAGACCTGACATTATTTAAGTGTGTGTTTGTGTGCTAGATATCAATCAAATCCCAAAGAATCACACCTTACTGATGTCAAAAGGATCCTCAAGTATCTCAAGTCTACACCAAGAGTTGGACTTTGGTATCCTAAAGGTGCATCTCTCAACTTAATTGGATATTTTGATTCTGACTTTGCAGGGAGCAAATTGGATAGAAAAAGTATAAGTGGAACTTGCCACCTATTAGGCAACTCACTAATCTCTTGGCAATGCAAGAAGCAATCTTGTGTTGCTTTATTAACTGCTAAAGTTGATTATATCTTAGAAATACAAATATGCTATGACCACTCCAAGAAATCTCAACAACATATGCATCACAAATATCTATGCAAGTCTCAAACAAAAACAATCCAAACAACTACAAAACAGTCAATCACTCCAAGCATCAAACATCCAACAAGCAACCATAGAAAGCACAACAGACTCACAACTCACCGGCCCAAAGGTTTGACCTGCTCTAATACCATTAATGTAATGACCCGCCTCGTCGCTACTATATCATCAACTCTTACCGTACAAGGTTTAACTTTTAATGAAAACTTCATTAATTTGATTATGAAAATGATGATAATTTTTCGTGATAATACAATTTTCATACACATATTACAATCACATAATTAATCACATTTGTACATATATATTAAATCAGTATATGTCATCCACATGTTAAAACTTCTTTTAGTTTTACATGTATATACAACTGAAATTACATATCCAACAAAAAGTCAAGAACTAACCAAGGAAGAATTGATTAACAAAACATAACTCTTTCCCAAAAAGGAACCCAACGTCATCATGTCGGCTTGCCGGCTCCAACCAAAAAGAATCTCCCTCTAGAGTCACCTAAGGCTGCTCATCTGCTCACACGAACAAAGGTTCGTGATCATCATAGGTACCAAACGCATGGTACAAAACAAATGCAAGGGTGAAACATGAAGTATGAAGTATGAAAGTATGAAAGTATGAAACATGAGCATCATCAATGTATGACCATGGCCAAGAACAAATCCTTCCCCACTAGGATGAACAACCATACACCCCCCATGTACATACAAAACACACCAATGTGGGCTCATCGATGCATGACTGTGGTTAGGAACAAATCCTTCCTCGCAAGGATAATCAACCGGTCACTGCATCCCATGTGTATATACACAACATACAACCATGGCACCATCAATGTATGACCATGGCCAGGAACAAATCCTTCCCCGCAAGGATGACCAGTCATACACCCCCATGGGTATCAATGTATATCCACACCACATAATAACAACCATGGGCAACATCAATGCATGATCATGGCCAAGAATAAATCCTTCCCAACAAGGATGACCAATCATGCACCTCCCATGGGTATCAGTATACATACACATCACATCATCTCAATATCATCATATATATATATATATATATATATATATATATATCAAATTCATCTTATTTCAACATTATCCTCATAAACATCAACATAATCTCATTTCAACCTCAACAACCATTTTATCATCATCTCAATTAAACATCATAAACAACATCATCATTATATCATTTAAGCATCACAAACCACATAAACCTCATTAATTCATTTCCACAACATCTCAATTTCAATATCATCTGCATCCCATTAGTTAAAAACATCTTTTGTTTTCAAAATAAGCACACACACATAGAAACACACAATCAATCATAAGTACATCGCATCCCATTAGTTAAAATCTTAGTTTCTCTTGAAAAACCAGCACATAGCAGGGACAGGAAGTTATCCTTATAGTTGAACTCCCTGGCCCCCAACTATGGTATCTAAACTATTACCAACATAATAAACTCTCCTTACCTAACTAGAAGTTCTCCCTATTACAGCCTCACGGTGTTGTTTCAAGATTCTTCAAAACACGTGTTTGTCCGAACACAGAGCTCTATACACCAAATTGAAGACAATTTAGTATAGATTTCAAAGACAAGATCAATATTAAAAGTTGGGGTCAAATACCCACTCAAATCAAAAAGGGGCTAAATGGTGTTTTGAGAGTTCACATCAAAAACATCATTTTGAAATTTCGATGACACAACTGTGACCAGGACTTAACAAGGATCACATAAATGACATCAATTTCATAAAAAGAAGACTTTACAACATCTCATTTTCAAAAGGTTTTTCAAAGGATATGTAAAACTCCCAACAATAATATCCAAAACTTAAGAGACACTAAGAAAGACTTAAACTAGTTAAGGGAAGAAAAAGGAAGTCAATATTACCTCAAGGAAACTAAGAAAGAAGGATTTAGAAGTTTTTTCCTCTACCGAAACATTAAGAGAAGTTTCAAAGATTTTGCTCTGATTACAGGGTTACTCTTGTTGGATATAGGGGGAGCATCATGAAGAGTGAAAGACTTTGATTCAGAAATGGGTTTTGAGCTTTTAACATGCTTGAAGTGCCTTGAAGTTTTGTAAATGATTCAAGTGTAAGAGAAAGACAATTTGATTGATCCTTGCATTGCATTGCATTCATTCATTATCAAGCTTAAATGGTTTTCATTAAGACATCAAAGCTTTTATCTTTTTGGTTAAGGTTTTAATTTGATTAAAAGGTTTTTGGAAAAATGATATCTTACTGTTTTAATCGATTATTTTGTTCTTCGTTCAATCTGGAAAAACCTTCATGAACAAATTAATCGATTACCTATCGGTTTAATCGATTATTTGGCCTTTGATTGAAAATAAATTGCTTTGTTAAAGGTTTTAATCGATTACTTACTTAGTGTAATCGATTACATAGTTGAAAATTTATTTTAAGCCTTGTTGTGATAATCGATTACCATTATCAGTAATCGATTACATAGTTCATTTGGTAAAAGCTTGTTTTCTGATTTAATCGATTACCAAAACTCGTAATCGATTACACAGTTCATTTTGTGAAATTGAGCTTTCTGTTTTAATCGATTATAGCTCGGTTTAATCGATTATTTTGCTCATTGCTGAAAGCCAGAAAGCTTCTTTAACATTTTAATCGATTAAGTGATAATTTAATCGATTACATAAGAATTTTAATTGATTAATTGGCTCGTTTAATCGATTACAGTTAGTTACAAATTCTGTTATAAATAAGATTGAAGGCTTGGCTTGTTTCATAACTTGACCACTTCGTATTTCTAAGTATACACAAGCCTTCTAAGCCTTTCAAAGTGATTTTCTGAGTGTAATTACTTCTTGCTTCATTCAAAACATCAATGGGTCTTTGAATGATTCTTGAGCAAGAAACTTTTCAAGGTTAAGGAAAAGCATAATCTGATTTTGTTTGCTACTAAACCTGATTTGGTAACTCATGTGCATTACATTCATTGGATCATCAGGTTGTTTCTTTCCTTAATCTTTGTTTGTAAATTTGTTTTTGAATTTCTGTTGTAATTTGCTATTGTAAGTGGGTTCTTCTTGCTTGGTTCTAGAGAAGGGTTCTCTAGCTGAAGAACAGAGTAGTGTTCTCTGGTTCTTGCTCTTTTGAAGTCTAATAGGGTTTTAGATTTCTATTCTTTATCTAGTATTGATAAAGGAAGGGTGTTGTAAAAGCTTGTGAGAACAAGATTTATAATAGTGGAACTCTAATTCAGTGTGAATTAGAAGAAACTGGATGTAGCTTCTGTTGTGAAGTGAACCAGTATAAATTGCTTGTGTTTTTGTTTCTCTTTCTCTATTACTCATCTTGGTCATTGATTGTTTGATTCATATCCATTGTCCAACAAGTTTTGTTTTGATCTATTGATTTCTTGGGGCTGAGTTATTTGATTGAGTATAAAGATTTCTTGGTTTTGAAAGTGATAAAGATCTTGAACTCTGATTTGAATTAATTTTAAAATACCAAGGTATTAACCAATTCACCCCCCTCTTGGTTATTGTGAGTATTCCTTTTATTTTCAATTGGCATCAAGAGCTGGTTCTTGAGAGTTATTCAAGATCACTATCTTTTCTTCAAAAAGAAAAATGAATACCTCAGAAATTACCTTCAAAGAAGGTGCTTCTCTCAATCGTCCTCCGATGTTTGAAGGAGAGCACTTCAGTTTTTGGAAAAATAGAATGAAAATCTTTATTCAATCAAATGACCCAGGTGACTGGAATGCTATAGAAAAGGGTCCTTTGATTCCTAAGAAAACTGTTGGCAATGAAATGATTCCCAAAGAATGGGATGAGATGACAGATGTTGAACAAAGAGTTGTCCAATACGATTTTAAAGCTAAAAATATGATTACCTCTGCACTTTCTTCTGATGAATTTTTTAGAACAATGAGATGCACAAGTGCAAAAGAAATGTGAGAGATGCTGGAAATAACTCATGAAGGAACTGAAGAAGTTAGAAGATCAAGAAAGCATGCCTTGATCCATGAGTATGAGATGTTCAAGATGTACACCATAGAAAGCATTTCTCAGCTACAAACAAGATTCACTCATATAGTCAATCATCTTCTAGGTCTTGGGAAGATCTTTGATGCTGAAGAACTAAACATCAAGATCTTTAAGTGTCTTACAAGACCTTGACAACCAAAGGTGACAACAATCAAGGAATCAAAAGATCTATCAAAGA
The DNA here is from genome assembly GCA_007407185.1 of Glycine tomentella. Classification (NCBI taxonomy): domain Eukaryota; kingdom Viridiplantae; phylum Streptophyta; class Magnoliopsida; order Fabales; family Fabaceae; genus Glycine; species Glycine tomentella. The sequence continues at coordinate 32,124 of PYAF01002335.1, read as the reverse complement.
TGTCCATGACTGCACTATTTGGTAAGTTACTTGAATATGAGCTTGAAATGTCTCAACTAACTTGTGCTGAAGATGCAGAAAATAAAAATAAAAGTATTGCATTAAAAGCTGCATCATCAAATTCAGAAAAAGTGGAAGATTCAAGTGAAGAGGATGAAGAGGACCACATGAACTTGGTTGTCTAGAAGTTCAGCAAATTCTTGAGGAAAAACAAGAACAAAAAGTTCACAAAGAACAAGAACAACAACAACAACAAAAGGATTGACAACAATTTTACTTGCTTCGAATGTGGAAAACCTGGCCACATCAAATTAGAATGTTCAATCTTTTTGAAAAACAAGGTGAGTAAGGAAAGAAAATCCAAAATAGCCTACATAGCTTGGGAAGATAATGAGTCAACAACTTCAAAATCTTCAACTGAAAATGAAGAAGCAAACATGTGTCTTACTTCCATAATCAATGAAGAAGATGATGATCTATCAATTGATGAAAATGAGATAAATTCTGAACTTGAACAAGCTATTAATGTTTTCCAAGAAATGCATGAAGAAGCCCAAAAGCTTGCAAAATCCAATAACAAGCTCAAAGGAAATCTTAGATGGCATGTTGCAAAAATTACAGAATTGCAAACTGAAATTTGCAACTTGAAAGAAGAAAATGAAAAACTTATTTCAAGTTACAAAATGAATGGATGTGTCTGTGCTTCTTCTTCTATTAATGTTGACAAATACAATTTGCTGCAAAAGGATTTTGACAATTACAAAAGAAGTCAAGGAGAAAAATACATGTTACTCCTATCCAAAAATAGTGATTTAATTGATCTGTTAAGAAAGCTTTACAAAGGTAAATTCAACTTGGCTGAAATGTTAAGTGTGCAAAAGTATGCTTGAGATACTTCTGGTTTGGGGTACAAACAAGGATCAAAATCTTTTGGAAAAATTGTATTTGTGCCTCCAAAACAGAATAATCAAAAGAAGTTCAAAAACTCAAAGATCAATCAAAATGCTTTCTTGAGAAAATCATCAAAATTTGTAACATGCAACTATTGTATGGAAAAAGGACATACATCTTACAAATGCTATGCTAGGAGATTCTATGTGCCTAATGGAGATTGCATTGGGGTTCAAAAGAAAAAGAAAGCTGCTAACCTATATGGACCCAATCTCAATTGGGTACCTTCCTTTATAAACTGATTTGATTTTTGCAAGTATGTCTAAGAGCTAGATTGTAACACCTCAACTCGCAATCTTGTTATTATTGGTTTTTAATGAAAATTCTTTTAAATTTTCTTAAAAGCACTCAACAAAATTTTGCCAATAACTGATACTCCAAGAAAACTTCATTACTGAGTAATATTTATAAATCTGAAGTAACATATAATAAGATTACAAACTGACACTGGTTCTATTACATAGTACAAATAACTAAAATATTTGTCACAACAAAACATCTTCAACCAAACATCTTCAACAAAGTCCTTTCTTTAGAAATCAGCTTGCCAAATCTTTCTTTACTGTTCATCTGCTCGCTCAAATAAAATTGAGGTCATAGCAGGTGTCAACCACAGACACAAAATACAGGGTAAGTTTATGATAAACATAATTTAAGCAACAAATTATATTCAATATGCAGATATTTATAACAACATCCTCAAAGATGCATGATTCTTTTAAACTCTTATCATGATGCATGATTCTCTTAAACTCTTATCATGTGGTACCAACAGTCAAGATAGCCCCATCCCAATGGCACAAAACTGAAACGATCAGTCAGGGTACCACAATGTTGCACAAGATTCTCACTTACACTTCATGTGATCATCATGGGTGGCGTGATTTCCCCACCGCAAGTCACCCCCCAACTCATACTCCTCTTGTTTGAACGCTCGAACTCAGTTCCTGCAGCTATCTGACATACCTCCTCTCTGAGGCAACTCTTATACACACCTCCACTCTGAGGCAACTCTTATGAGACACATGAGCCTGATTCACTTATGCATATCTCATTCTTTCATAAACTCAGATATTCAATATAAATCTTTCAATCACTGTCTCACATGATTTACTTAGAAAATCAACATAAATCATGTACAGAACTCAACTTATTACTCATGTACAAAACACAACATATCATCCATGTACAGAGATTCATAGAAACACTCAACAACACATAAAACCTCATTCAGGCATTCAATCATGTAACTATAAATTTAAATCCAATAATTACTCAGATACAAGTCATATTTCACAGAACTTCAAACACTTATTCAAACGCAAGTAACACTTAAACTATCTTTATCATAAAACTTCCTCATACATACTTGATAACCTCTTATTAAGCTTGTCTTTTTCCTCCTAAAGATGCTAGCTTCTACACGTGATTCTTTAAGGGGGAATGAAGTCTCTTTATGGTTTTGAAAAGGAAAGATAAAAATGAAATGAAAGAGATAAGAGGAGAGTAGTTCACGTGAAGGTGGGTAAAAAGGAAAACTTGAAGAATGACTTCCACTTAAGGCCTTTCTCCCTTTATATAGAGTTTGGAAAATAATAAAATATTCAAGGACATTTCTACCCTTCCTAGCTAGTTACTCCCATTTGGTTTCATTAGAACTTAGTTCCATCTCATTCCATTCCATCCTAACCAAGCTTATAATGACTCATGCTAAATATCTTCCAACTTTACAAAAATCTTCTAAGCCATGATGACTCCTTTACAAGTGTCCTACCACTTGTCATGTGTCATGAAGCTTCTCTTCCATTCTTTAATCTTCACGTGAATCACCAAGGAATAAGAGAAGATTTTTCTTCTTTTCATGCCATCTTTTACACATGTCTTCCAAGGTTATGATGGCTTCTTATTCCTTCATAATTTCATTTTAATTTATGAATCTTAAGATATTTTTCTACTTATCATGTCTTTATTTCTTTAAAGAGAAGAAAATTGTATGGTTCTCCTTATATCCACATGTCATCTTTTATGAAGAAGAAGAATTCAATTCCAACATGACTTCACACATGGCATTCCTTAAGAGGAAGTAAAGTTCAATTTGAACTCTTCTACCTAAAGATAATATTGAATAATAGAACTCTAGAGATTTCCAAAAATTGACTTCAATTACAGTATAAATTGCTCACAAGCAGTCTATACAGAGTGCTACACAGACCTTACATACAAGACTGCTCTTATCTTAATTCTGATTGGTTTGTTTTGCTTCTGACCATCAAAATTACTAAACCATCTTATTTAATAAGTCTATTCATCCTACAATTAAGAGAAAATTTCACAGATTCTATTTATCATTTTTTCATATTTTTCTGATGCTTGAATTTTCCTGAATAAGATTTCAAAGTTACGACCGTATAAAATTCATAGAAATTCTATTATGCGACTTTCTGTCACAAAAAGTATTTTGGTAATTTGTCATCCAAGGGTACTCTGTAATTTCATCATGCTTTCACAAAATATCTAAGGGTGTCTTGGTAATTCTAGACTCAAGGGTACTATGGTAATTTGTCATTTACCTTAGGGGTATGATTGTAATTTTCATTCTAAAATATCTCAACAAAATATCTAAGGGTATTTGTGTAATTTTGACTTAAGGGCATTTTTGTAATTTCCAAAATATTCAAGGGTATTCATGTAATTTTCACCTTAAAATATCTAACCACAATATCTAGGGGCATTTTCGTAATTTTTACCTCAAGAGCATTTTTGTAATTTCTGCTTTAAGGGAAGGGTAATATAGTCATTTCTCTTCAAACAATTTTTTGTAATATCTCTAATTAATATTTCTCCCAAATAACTTAAATATAGATCAATCAAGTTTCACATAACCTAACACTCATATCAAATAGTTGTGCAAGAAACATTTTGACCATACATTTGCAGTTATTGAAATTTCAGGGTGTTACATAGATCCTCATTGTAACGCCTCTCTTTACTCTCTCGTGCTTTGTTAATTTTAGATAAAGTCTTGTGACCACTTTGTATTAAAATTAGATTGGTTAAAAAAAATTTCAAAAATCATTTTTTCTTTGCTTGCAAGGGTTACTAGTCGTTTATATCATAAACAAATTATTCCTCTCCACGGTTTAATTAAAATAATAAAGTACAGTCCTTT
>PYAF01002334.1:38296-79141 GCA_007407185.1 Glycine tomentella | reverse complement strand
ATTAATTCTTGGTGTGATTACTGAAGTTTGATTTGCTTGTTGAGGCATTACAAGTCTTGGATTGTGTTTGAATAAAGTTTCTTTATTGATTTTTGATAAAGATCCAAAGGGCAATTAAACTCTGATATTTTAATTGGGAAAGAAATTTTTAAATTTACCAAGGCTAACCAATTCACCCCCCCTCTTGGTTAAGTGTGAATGTTCTCTTATTTTACATTCAGGAGGCAAGATGAGCTCACATGTGGAAGCCATTGGGACATGCAATTTAGTTTTAAGTAGAATTTTTACTTTGTGTTTAGAAAAGACATTTTATGCTCCAAGTTTTTCTAAGAATTTGATTTTTGTATCAAGACTCTCACTATTAGGTTTTTCCTTTATTTTTGGATTCTGGTTTTTCTTTAATTAATAAATATGGAATTATTGGTTTCGGTGCATTACATGATGGGCTTTACTTTATTGAATTGCAAAATGATGTTGCTTATAATTCTATGCATGTTACTGTTGGGTCAAAACAATGTGTTGTGAATGAGGAATCCTCTATGTTGTGGCATCGAAGATTAGGAAACATCTTTATCAAGAGAATTAAGAGATTGGTAATGAAGGGGAGTGCTTTAGATTTTGCTGAGTTTGAAACTTGTGTAGATTGCATTAAGCGTAAGCAAACTAACAAGTCTAAGAAGGGTTTAAAGATGAGCTCAAACCTATTAGAAATCATACACACAAATATTTGTTGTCCACACATGGACTCAAGTGGTATGAAATAATTTATCACTTTTATAGATGATTATTCATGATATATGTATCTCTACTTCATTCTAAAGGTGAAGCTCCAAATGCCTTTAAAGTTTTTAAGGCCGAAGTGGAGAAACAATGTGGAAAGCAATTTAAGATCATGAGATTCGATAGAGGTGGAGAGTACTATGGTAGATACATGGAGAATGGACAAGCACCTGGTCTATTTGAGAAGCTTCTTCGAGAACATGGGAATGTTGCCTAGTACCCTATGTCTGGTTCTCCGAATCAAAATGGTGTGGTAGAAAGAAGAAACCAAACTTTAATGGACATGGTAAGGAGTATTAGGAGTAATAGAAAACTTCCTCAATTCTTATGGATTGAAGTGCTAATGACGATTGTGTATATATTAAACCGAGTTCTAACCAAGGTTTCCTCAAAGACACCTTTTGAGTTATTCAAAGGTTGGAAAGCAAGTTTGCGACATATACGCGTTCGGGGATGCCTGTGTGAAGTGAGAATTTATAACCCACAAGAAAAGAAACAAGACCTGATGACTATTAGTGGGTATTTCATCAGATATGCTGAAAGGTCCAAGGGGTATAAATTCTATTGTCCATCACATATCACTAGGATTATGGAATCAAGATATGCAAAATTTCTTGAGAATGACTTAATCAGTGGGAGTTATTAGTTTTAAGACATTGTTTCATAAAAGGATCATTATGATGCTCAACCCTCTAGCTCAAGTGATAGATTGATTGTCATTCACACCCCTCAGGTACAAACAGGTGTTAGACAACCAATAATTGAAGTTCCACAAGTTATTGAAAATGACCCTATAAATCAAGTTGTTGATGAGGAACAAGAAGATAGTGTTGAACAACCTATTGAACAGTCGGTTGAGCAACAAGTTCCTCAAGAATATGATGAGGCCACTTTGAGAAGATCTACTAGAGTCAAAAGGTCAACAATTCCTAGTGATTATGTAGTGTATATATAAGAATTGGACTACAACATTGGAGCTGCAAAGGATCCTAAAACATTTTCACAGGCCATGAGTTCTAAGGAATCAAATTTATGGTACAATGCCATGAAATATGAGATGGATTCTATGGCGTCTAATCAAGTCTGGGATCTCATTGATTTTCTGATGGCATAAAAGCCATTGGATTTAGATGGGTCTTTAAAACAAATAAAGACTCACATGGAAACATTGAGAGACATAAGGAAAGACTTGTTGCCAAAGGGTTTACTCAAAGAGAAGGAAACAACTTTATAAAGAAATTTTCTCCTGCATCTAAGAAAGATTATTTCCGAGTAATTATGGCATTAGTAGCTCATTTTGACTTTGAGTTACATCAAATGGATGTGAAAACGACATTCCTTAATGGTCATCTAGAGGAAGGGGTTTACATGAAACAACCTGAAGGATTCTCCTCTACTGATAGTGAACACATAGCTTCCAAGCTTAATAAATACATCTGCGGATTGAAACAAGCCTCCTGCCAATGGTATTTGAAATTTCATAAGGTTATCACTTCATCAGATTTTGAAGAGAACATCATGGATGAATGTATATACCAGAAGGTTAGCAACATGAGTAACATTTGTTTTCTTGTATTATACGTGGATGACATTTTGCTTGCGACTAATGGTAAGTGTTTGCTATATGAGGTGAAACAATTTCTCTCGAAGAACTTTGATATGAAGGATATGGGAGAGACATCTTATGACATTGGCATTAAGATCCATAGGAAAATATCTTGAGGGCTTGTCTCAAGAGACTGTATCAACAAAGTTCTAGAGAGGTTTAACATAAAAGATTCTTCACCAAGTGTAGCTCCTATTATGAAGGGTGACAAACTCGATTTGAGCTAATGCTCGAAAAATGATTTTGAGCAGGAAGATATGAAGAACATTCCATATGCTTTAGCTGTTGGAAGCCTTATGTATGCTCAAGTTTACACCAGAACTGACATTGCAAATGCTATTGGAGTTTTGGGAATATATCAGAGTAATCCAGGTGTTGACCACTGAAAAGTTACAAAGAAGGTGATGAGATATCTTCAAGGAACAAAAGACTACATGCTCATGAACTGATGAACTAATGATCTAGAGGTGATTGGCTACTTTAATTTAGACTATATTGGCTGCATTGATTCTCGAAAATCAACATCTAGTTACATTTTCATGCTAGCTGGTGGAGCTATATATTGGAGAAATGCCAAGTAAACCTTGATTGCTACTTCCACTATGGAAGCTAATTTATTCATTTCCTGTTTTAAGGCTACCTCACATGGTGTATGGTTGAAGAGTTTCATATTTGAGCTTAGAGTTGTGGACTCTATTTCTAGGCCATTGAAATTGTACTGTGACAACTCTGCTATCGTGTTTATGTCTAAGAAATATAAAAGCGAAAGTCGAAGTAAGCATATCGACATCAAGTATATATTTAGCCATAAGAAAATGTGTTAAGGAAAAGAAAGTGGTCATCGAACACGTGAGCACTGAGTTGGTGATTACCGATCCTTTAACTAAAGGCATGCCACCAAAGAATTTTAAGGATCATGTAGTACGAATTGGACTTGGTTCTATGATGTGATTTCATTGTACGTACAATTGTTATTTTTGAAACTTTTATTTAGTTTAATGTTTTCTCATATGGTTTTGTGCACATATTCATTTATTTATTTTGCTTGAGAAATATCATTAAGTTTAGATCTAGAATAAATATATGGTTTATTCATTAAGTTGAGAGGTAGTATTTAGAGACTTGATATATTGTGGTACATAGAAGATAATACTCGCTATTAGAGGACTTATCGCCATGACTCATATATTATGTTTCTTGTTATTTTATGGGAAGAATGTTGGATTTTCCTAGTTTAGCGGAACATACTTGCTCTATTTTTTAATGCTTTCCTATTGCTATTTTATGGGAAGAACTGTTTCCAATTGTGGTCCATTTTTTGTTCAAGTCCCTACTAGAAAAACAACATTCAACATCGGTTATTTTTGACATTTCACATCGATTTTGAATTGATGTTGAATTAGGCAACATTGAAAGTGTGGAAGTTAACATCGATTTTGAAAAACAATGTTAACCAAAAGTACACAACATCAGTTTTTAGTAAAAACCAGTGTCGCTATCTAATAAATAAAATGTAAAAGCTGGAACTTCAACATCGATTTTTATTAAAAATTGATGTTAAATTAAGTTACAACATCGGTTTTCTGATGAATATCGATGTTGCTAATATGTAACAACAACAGTTTTGATCTGAAAACCGATGTTGCTACATGACAACAACATCGATTTTTATTGAAAACCGATGTTGTAGTGTAAGTTAACATCAGTTTTTAACAAAAAATTGGTGTTGTTTTTTTTTAATTTTTTTTAATATTTTGTTTTTTTATTTTACCCGAATTCAACCTGCAAATGAAATACCAAACATTCAAGCAATTTCAGAATACAATACTATTAAATAATATTTCAATAAAAAAATTCAATAGTGTCAATGTACATAAAAATGATTTCCTAACATAATGTTTATACAATTGTTTAAAAATCCCTTAACCACCTAACCTAATATTTCATCTCTAACTTTAAGATAAAATGTAGCCCATTGAACCCTAATAGCCTTCAATCTCTTGGCTTCCAGTGGTCTTTCATCATTGAAATACTGTATGACATAATAAAAAATAATTTAATAAGTATAAAACAAAAATAAGTCAAAAAATAAAATTAGTTTTGAATTAGACAGTTACCATGTCCCAGTTATCCCTGCAGCTTCCTTGGACTATCGTCGATATCCAATGCATGACATAATAGCCACACTCAGTGCTTCCTTTTTGCTTATTACACTAAATTCAATAACATGGTCAAAGTTAAACGAAAATTAGTGTAAATAGTAATAAAAGTTATTTTGAATACATAAACCATGATTTATTAAAAGACTTACTTTAAGCGCAATCCATTTAGCAGTAGCCTTTGATTTATTTCCTTGAGTGTCATGGACTCCCTTCAAAGCACAACTTAAGAGAAACATGCATGCATATTGTACAATTAACATATTCATGTGTTAGAAATAATAACATAAATGTCTTAAAAATTACAACCTACATGTTAATAATTCCTTTCAGGTAGTTATTAGACTTGTTGTACAACGAACAGAACCACACGACAACATTGGCCTTAGGACATATAACGACCAGTTGCCAATGTGCACTGCATTGGAGAAAAAGAAGTTATTATACTGCATACATTAATTAAATTGTTTTCTACATCTTTACTTACCCATTCAAGTACGCTGCAAGGTAGACATGTTTCTGTGAACTCTGCATCCATTTCTTGATATAGTACTCGCATTCAAATTGAGATTGCCCAGATCCCTGTATGGACTGTGGCTCGATGAATCCATACACACTGGCATGATCCGATTGCAGATATAAGTCATTCATATGCCTATTTTTTTATAAATAAATTCAATTATGCATGAATATAAAACAATTAGTTATGTAATGGTAGCCAATTGAAAGTGACTTACAGAATCCACAGTTGTATAACGAAGATGTTCAAACATTGACCACCATGGATGATCTCAGAAATATCCTTATGCTTGATGTACAACAGGAAGTTGTCATTATGCACCCCGAACAAAGTAGGGTCCCATGGCACCTGCATGGGTCTGAGGAAAAGATCGAGGATTGTCAATGCAATCTAGTACAGGGGATCGAAAGTATGTTCCGGCTTATTTACAAGTTTTGTCGGTCCTTCAGGTTCCTGTTTATCCTACACAGTTAACAAACATAAGTGAACGACGGTCTTAACTTTAGATGAGACAAATCATTCTTAAATGAGAAGAAACAAGGCAAAAATGAAATACCTTATTCAAAATAGGTTGTACAAGATGTGTCGGCCAAGCAAGGAAAGTGTTAAGGGCTTGCCCACTAACTGAACCTCGTCAGTGGGTACAGGGATGCGAGCATTAGCATATTGAACTTCCTCAACACCCACCTTGACCTGATCATTGGCAAGAGGGACACTGCGCACAGTTGTCGACCCCTCATAAACTATTCCAAGGGCAACCAAGCGGGGAGGATTGTCATCGACATACAACCCACGCCTATCAAATGCACCCGTGTCTGGGTCATTCCCTGAGGGATCGACACAGCTTCCCTTGGTGCTAACACGGGCACCAAAAGGACATGACTGAACCTCCGGAGGTGGCATGTCACCCTAAGACTGCATATGGGACTGCAGGTGGCTGAACGACATCATTATTTGCTGCATAACTCTTTCAGTGATCAACTGCGTAACTCTATCAATGATCAACTGCTCTAGCTCTACCCTGATGTTGTCTTTCAGTTGATCCAAGTCTTCAGGTGCCATTGACTTCAACTTGCGAGAGGTTGATGAAGCCGGTCCGAAGTAGTGTGTGATGGTCACACCAGCTCCAACAGCACAAACACGGGTGGGATGCTCTGGTCATCCAATGACAGCAATCAGGACATCCTGACGTCCGTTGGCGACAAAGCTACCCTGTGTGGATTGCTCATCCAGGGAATCCTGTAATCAAAATAAGTAGAACATTAGTTTTGTAATTTGTTAGGCAAAAATTCATTAAAGGTGTATGAAACCATTGTTTGACTTACATTCTTCTCTACAATGTCACATGCCACCTCAGAAGTCATTTGTTCGGTTGTTTTGGTGCAAGCCACCTTCCACTTTACATGTCGTCTAACAGGGGACGGAGGATGCACAATGGTCTCTGTGCTCTCACCTTGGGCTGCTTCCTCTAATCGTTTCTTTTGTTTTTCCTCCATCAATTTCCTTTCTAACAAATCGTAACCCCCGTGAGACAACACCTGAGGGGTAGTGTTCATCTTCTGGATGCCTTGAGCCTTCTTTCTAACATCCTATAAGAATTACACAGATAGATGTAAACAAAAATGCGCTTGAAAGACTCCATATCAGTGAAATTGTAAAACAATTAAACTCAGCTAACCTCCCATGAAGCGGCTCTACGACTTTCACAGAATCTGTGCCACTGTTCCTTATTAATATCGTATTTGTCACAGACCGTGTCGGCATCGCCATCATTGCCTTGTGTCAGAACCCATTTCGAGGTCAGATCTGACTTAAACTGCCTCCATCGCTCTCCAATTGTCTGTAGAATTTTCTTCTTGGTCCGTTGGTCGGACGCTTCAGGTATATCAAATTCAGCCTGCATTATAATCAAGTGGGTTTAATAGTTACAATAACATTTAAATTGTATTACTACAAGCAATCACATTGGACATTTAATTATAATTCCTGAATGTCCTCCTAAATCAACTCCTTCTACGCTGCAGGAACTTCCTTCCAGTTAGCAATGGTGATATCCACCTTGTCTCTAGCCACAATCCGTAGATACGTCCTCAATTTCTTTGCTTGAGGATCGTCAGCCCTTCCAGTGGCAGGATCCACATGAACCACTGGTCTATAGCTAGTGACCTCAGCCTTGTTGCTTTCCTAGTCTTCTTTGTCGTAGACGACGAAGGTGATGACTCAGGATGAGGAGGTCCTGACTCAGGAAGACGAGGTGCTGACTCAGAACGAGGATGAGAGCTCGGTGGTGTAGTCATGATCCTGTTAAAAACATAAACAAAGATAACTAAAGTTGGGTGACAAGTTAGGTTACTTATGAAATTGTAAAAGTCGAAACAAGTTAATATAAAAAAAAATACATTAAGTGATGTTAATTAATTCTCCTTCATCATGATCATTACGATTTGCATGAACATCGTCAACTTCATCTTCTCTATTGGCATCAGCCATTTGTGTCGAGAATTGAGTTACACCAGTATCAACGGTTGAATCATCATCGTCAAGATTAATACCAATGTTTTTTCCATGTAGTACCACTGACCACCTTTCATCATACGGATCTTCAACATAAAATACATGTTTAGCTTGTTAAGATCTACCAAAGTAAATCCCAAGCCCTCGGTTCACACACTGCTATTGATATCAACCCACTTACACTTGAAAACACACACAGCAAATGTAACATAATTAAGCTCCCAAACGTCATGAATGACTCCAAAGTAAGGCATGCACGCCAAACGTGGATTGTGGTCATGCAGCAAAGTGTTGCGACTCAGCCCTAAGGCTAACCCCATTGTTTTGCATTGGCTCTTGTCAGCTTGTTGTTTGGTGTAGAACGAGTACTTGTTGATATCGTACCCCTGCCAACTTCTAACATTTCTTTTAGGACCATCTGCTAACTTCCTCATTGTTTTAGATGAAGATTCATCACTAAATATTGTATCTTTAAATGAATTCAGGAAAGTCTTCTTATGCTCTTTCAACAACCTATTCTTCGTCATTCTTGGATTACTTTCCTTGACTAAGGCTTCATGATGAACTATGTATGGCAGGACTTTGTTACTGTTATTCAGGACATACAAATGAGCTTGTTGCAATTCCTGTAAACCAGGTGTTATAACATGCAGCCTTCGTGAACCCTTAGTTGCGACTCTGTCGTCATGCCAAGCCTTGGGAAGCCCAACAGGTTTTGCCTTTTCAAGGTACTCTGAACAAAATTCTACAGCTTCTTCTGGAATGTACCTTTCAACTATGGATGCTTCAGGACGGTGAAGATTCTTCGTATACCCTTTCAATATCTTCATGTATCGCTCGACCTGGTACATACACCGTAAATAAACGGGACCACACATTTTAATTTCCCTGACTAGATGAACAAGTGAACCATTATCTCGAAAAATGAAGGAGGAAAACACATCTCCAACTGACACAAGATAATTGTCGCCTCTTATTCCAAGTCATCTAACTTTATAGGGTTCACTACTTTGGTACAAATGGCATTGAAGAAAAAGCACAGCCGAGTTATAGCATGCCTCACTTTGTTAGGCAAAATGTCTTGAATCGCCACAACTAACAGTTGTTGCATCAACACGTGGCAATCATGAGACTTTAAGCCAATAAGGCTCTTAATATTTCAAGAGTATCCCTGTGGCACTTTTACACGACGCAGACACTGACAGAAACTTATCTTGTCCTTTCTTGACAAAGTGTGACATGCTGGAGGCAAGTATATTTTCTTACCATCAGACCTAGGATGTAACTGCTCACATATACCCATCTCAGAAAGATCTTGATGAGTTTTCAAACCATCCTTTGTCTTACCTTGAATGTTAAGCAGCGTACCGATGACACTGTCACGCACATTTTTCTCCACATGTATAACATCGATATAATTTCTAACATCTAGATCAGACCAGTATGGAAGGTCAAACAATATCGACCTCTTTTTCCATATGCAATTATTACCTTTTAGCTTCTTTTGGGTCTTTCCAAATACAGTATGGATGTTCTCAACTCGCTCAAGAACTTGCTCACCGGTTAACGGAATTGGTGCAGTTTTATGCTCTTGACTTCCATTGAACACTTTTTTCAATCACCGATAAGGGTGATAAGGTTTAAGAAAACGTCGATGGTGAGTGTAAACTATTTTTCTTCCATGTTTAAGTTATACGTAGCTCATGTCTTGTTCACAAATAGGGAATGCACGATGGCCCTTAACACTGTATTCACTCAAATTCTCGTACACTGAAAAATCATTAATGGTACAAAATAGTATTGTACGCATCTTGAATGTCTCATTTTGATACACATTAAACACGACAACCCCCTCGTCCCACAAGTTTGTCAAGTCTTCAATCAAGGGACTAAGATAAACATCAATGTCATTTCCTGGATGTTTTGGGCCCGATATCATCATAGACAACATCATGTATTTTCGCTTCATGCACAACCAAGGAGGCAAGTTGTAAATGACTAGCAAACACAGACCACGAATTGTGCTGAGTACTTAAACTTCCGTAGGGATTCATTTCATCACTGGCAAGTGCAAGCCTAAGATTTCTTAGGTCTTCACCGAATTCCGGATACAAACGATCAATCTTCTTCCACTGGAAGGAATCTGTCGGATGGCGAAGCATTCCATCACAGTTTCTTTTGCATGCCATGTAAGGTCTTTTGCATCATCTTCATTAGCAAACAGACGCTTAAACCTTGGAATGATAAGAAGATACCACAACACCTTCGCTGAGGGATTTTCTTTGTGCTTTCATCACTGCTACTGTCGTCATCGACCTTCACTTTGTATAGTGATACCCCACACCTGGGGCATTTATGCATTTCTTGAAATTAATTTTTGTACAATATGCAATCATTAGGACAGGCATGAATTTTTTGATACTCTATACCCATCGGACAAAGTATCTTCTTCGCCTGATAGTAACTTCTTGACAACGTGTTTTCATCTGGAAGCATCTCCTGAACTACCTGAAGTAGTGAACTGAAGCTTTTGTCACTCCACCCATATCTGGCCTTGACATTAACTAGATTTAACACTGCTGACAACAGAATCAATGACTCTTTGCATCCTAGATGCAACGGTGTAAGGACCCTCACTATGGCGCGGTTGGCGTCAGATCCCGCGCGGTTAGCGCCGGGATTGTTCAGCAGAAAACCCTGTTAAGGGTGTGGCACTGATGGCGCCAGGGCTGGTGCTGATGACGCCATCCCACTGGAACTTGACGCCCAGAGTGTTAGAGCCACGCGAGGGGCGCCAGAGGTTTTCCAGCCCGCGCGGATAGCGCCATGGGTGGCGCTGATGACGCGGGAAGTGGTCTGGAAAACCAAGTTTCACTGGAATTCCACGCGGTCAGCGCCAGGTGTGGCGCGGATGGCGCCATAGGCCAGGGGTAGGTTGGCGCTGATAGCGCCAGAGTGGCGCGGGTGGCGCCACAGGTTCTGGAAGCTGACGTTGGGGGCATGGAAGTGGCGCTGGTGGCGCCACGTACACCGTCATGGTAGCGCGGATAGCGCCAGAGATGGCGCGGACCGCGCCAGAGCTCGGGCAGGCAGAGTATTTAAGGGCAGTCGCATTTTCTGAAGAAAAAATCTTCTTCTTCTTCCTCCCTTTGCCCTGAACCTCCATTAGAGCAAGCCCAAGCTTCCTAGGACCTTATATGATGGCCTAAACACCTCCCTAAGACCTAGAACTTGAGAAAAATCGATTAGAAAGCTATAATCCTTCATCCTTTTCTTTTTAAGAGCAAAATCCATTCCCTCAGAGAAACCTCTGAAACTTGAGTTTGGCGAGGAATCAAGGGCTCAGCAGGGACAACAGAGCTTGAGGAAGCAGTCCTACAGCTTTTCTGGTCGCCACTGAGGTAAGAAACTCAAGTTTCTTCGGTTGATTTTGAGAGTGGGGGTTTTCTGGATTTTGTGATCTATATTGATCTGGGGCTAGAATTAGCCCAGGGTTTTGTAGAGAAACTTGGT
This sequence comes from Glycine tomentella, assembly GCA_007407185.1. Classification (NCBI taxonomy): domain Eukaryota; kingdom Viridiplantae; phylum Streptophyta; class Magnoliopsida; order Fabales; family Fabaceae; genus Glycine; species Glycine tomentella. The sequence goes on along the minus strand of PYAF01002334.1, from coordinate 68,049 downwards.
TAGAACTGTCTAGTGATGAAGGATTAGCTTTCAGTTTTTGAATTGGTGAATTTGAATCTTGGCTCTGTGGATGCATGTGTGACTGTTGTAGGGTCACTTGTCGATTGTTTTCTGAAAGGCTAATTGAATGGTACTTTGATTGAGGGTTAGACCGTTCCTGTGATAATTGGATTATGAGGCTGATATGAGCTTGTATTTAGGCAAGTGTTGTGCATTGAGTCTGAGATGACTCAGATGCTTGGTATTCAGCCTTGAGAGATCTTGTGTGGTCTGTGAGAAGCCTAATGTGGGCTGAGAATAATTGAACCCTAGGATACGGGAATTCTGTACATGATATGTGCTGTGTTTGAATGTCTGTGGATTGGTTTTGATATTAGAATATCCCTTGAATAGGGCGTGAAATTGGAACTGTTGGTGGCGGGAGCCACAGACCAGGGAAGGAACTGCAGAGTGATACCTTGCCAAGTAAGTTCTAAGTCCCTGGGAAATGATTCCCTCTTGGTTGCACACCACACTCTGGGGGAGTGATGGTCATATTCATAATGCATGCATTGGTTGTTGCATACTTATATTACTCTGTGTGCACTTGTGCTTGGTTGTGCTATGAACTGTGAAAGGCATTGAGTGAATCTCTGCCATGTATTGAGGGCATTGAGGGTTCTCTGCCCAGGGCATTGAGGGATTCTCTGCCATGTGGAGGGCATTGAGTGAATCTCTGCCATGTATTGAGGGCATTGAGTGAATCTCTGCCATATATTGAGGGCATTGAGTGAATCTCTGCCATGTGGAATGATGTGTTGCAAACACATCTTAGTTTTAGGATAGTTTTAGGTTATATTTCAATTAAATCATTAGGAATTAGATTAGAATAAGCTAGTTTATTGTTTATATTTATTTTAATCTCAATTCATTACCAAGTTGTGATTTCAAGGCCAAAAAGAGGAGAATCAAGCAAAAGAAAGAAGAAAAGTAAATCTAAGGTATCGCGCGGATCGCGCCAGAATCCGCGCAAGTCGCGCCAAAAGGAAAAATCCAAGCTTCAGCACGAACAAGCCACGCTAGCCGCGCCATAGTCCACGCTACTAGCGCCATATTTTCGAAGCCACCACGCGACTTGTGTCATTGCCGCGCCACTAGCGCCAGGCATTCGAACTGATGGCGCGATCAGCGCCACATACCGCGCGATCCGCGCGACGAAAATGCTGTTGCCTGATTTAAAAAGATATGGTCTGGAATTGCACGAAAAAAAAGGCTTTGTTACTCTAATTAAACTATTCTATAAAAATAAGGCTTCTGGACTGAAGAAGGGATCCAGCCAACAACCTTTTACATCATATTTTATCATTCTAAACCCTTGGAATTCAAGAATTAAAGCTAGGTTATTGGAGAATCATGTATTATTCAATAGCTTTGATGTTCTTGAGGCCTATGGCAGGCTAAACCTTGTGGGAAGGCCATGAATTAATGAGAACTCCCCTGTAATTTGACTGGTATTGAAATACATATGTTTTGATTGTTTTATTCTTTTCTGTTCTTCTTTCATATTCTTATTTGGAATTGATCACTTCAATTAAGTACTTAGAGTTAGGATTCGCAATGGGAACGTTGGGGTTTTAATTTCTGACCTGTTAAGAATAACATTTGTTCATCACCTAGGAATAGGGATGCGTAAGTGCAGAATTTTATAATATGATCTTTTAATTGCTTAAACTGATAGATTTCACTAAGGAATTAGGTTTTCGATTCAGGTAAAGGGTTAATTCACTAAGGAATTAGGGATTAACTAATAAAGGAAAGGCTTATTCTCTGAACAATCATAACAGGAACCCATATGATATATTCTCTAAATGCTTAGTTTGACAGAATCGCTAAGGGCTTAGGGTTCTCGATCGAATTAAAGGGCTGAATCGCTAGTTATCTAGGGTTTACGAATTTAGGAGAGATTTATCATGTGTGCATGTTAACTTAACAAACCAGTCAGGTGAAAGAGGAGGAATCAGAGGGGATTATGCTTGACAACAATTAATCTTCCATTGGTAATCTTTCAATCCAATTTACTGCATTTCTTTAATTTCTGTCTTTGCATTCAAACAACCAATCCAATCAACAACTTTTCTCTGCGTAATTTCTTATTTTTACTTTCAATCACATTCATTAGTATTGCTGTGAAATCACCCCAATCCCTGTGGAGAACGATACTCTACTTACCTAATCTTTATGACTTGAAAACGATCGGTGCACTTGCCGTAGTGTGCGGATTTCGCAACATGGGACGGCATTGAGGGTTCTCTGCCATGGATGTGAAATAGACTTGATGTGTATGCTTGTCTGATGTTGTATTGTGAATTGTGGGCCCGGGGTGGGGATGATTTCCTAAGGACCCTGAGCTTACTAAGATATGTATCTCACCCCGTGTGGGGATTTGTGATTTCAGGTGACTCTTCGGACAGAAGAGAGCAGTCTCAGGGCAGGAGGCCCGAATAGAGACATTTTTGCTTGACTGAGAGCAGCAGAAGGAGCTTGAAGGCTCAGTGTGTTTTGTTTACGTTTTGTACCCTGGTTAAGGGTTGTATAGTTCTGTAAACCCTCGGTGAGGGCAGCTATTCTTTTGTATCACCACAGTGTGGTGAAAACTCTGATGTATATGAATGTGCAGAACTATTATGATATGATATGAGATGAATTTCCTCCTCAGTATATTGCAGATGTTTACTTATCTGTCTATGTTTTGTATGAGAAACTGGATCAGCAGGGGCATATGTATGTGCCTTATTTATATGTTTGCTTCGATATATTTGATTCCATACATAATGAATCAAGAAAAATGATTCTATGCTTCCGCTGAGTATTGATTAATGTTAATAAGGCGCTAAACTGATATTATTAATGATAACGCACCAGAGGCCTACGGGGTGTTACAAACGGCTTCTTTGAATCACTTTCCAATGTATCATACATAGGGGCATGTGCTTCGTGAAAAGACTCATGTCCCAGATCATGAATCATATCCTTTAATCGATCTCCGATGTCTACATCAAGCAGTTCAGTTTGTGATTCCCTCTGCATGTCTGTCAATTCACCATGCCATATCCATGTTGTATAATTCTTAATCCCATCACACAAAAGATGTTCTCGTATGTCGTCTAGTGCTTGGCGTCTCCTATTCAAACAGTTCATACACAGACAAAAATATTTTCCATCCCCATCCAGTCGACTTCTTTCGGAGGCAAATTCCAAGAAATGTTCAACGCCTTCCTCATACTCAGCGCTCATGCGACTTGCATTCATCCAACTTCGATCCATTTAATTAATAACTCTGTGATACTCACAAAGTTATTCTATGCATGAAAACCTCACTTTTTCATTGAAAGTGTTGCCCCATCCCATTCAAGAAGACATATTTTTATAGTAGATTCATATGTCAAGGTTAAGTCTCTTTTCTAAAATTTGACGAAATTTCGGCAACATTTCGCATTGGCCTCCAAGTACACGACATGAAAGTTGTGACATGAGTTTCACCACACTTAAGTATGCATCCGGAGACACAAAGTGAAATGCATTGTACCAAAATTTCATCAAATTGAAGAAAACAAACTCAACCTATACATATAATCTACTGTAATAAAATGATTCTTCCCAAACTGTCAAAACGGACAATTCAAGACTCAATACAACAATTAATCCAAACTGTCTGAAAGAATCACTGACTGTATATATAAAGCACTTGTAATTAATCACATAAAACAAGTTACAAAACCACGCGTATACATATAGAATCTCAAAAAATAATAAACACATTCGTTAGTACCTGTGATGATGGTCACTGACAATCTGCAACCACAAATCTAGTGATGATGATGCAAAGTAGAAAAGGAAAACTGCCTACAAATGATGTTAAACATTGAACAAGTTATATTCAAAGACGACACACACACAATTTTGCTCAGATTATGAAAGACATTCCTACCTGTAAAGATGGTGGCTAACAAAAACAACCGATGTTGTGATGATGATGCAAAAACAAAAAATGAAAAGTGCCTACAATGTTATATGCATTAAGGATGGAGAAGGTTAGTCCTTGTTACGGAACAACATATGAAGAAAAATGGACAAATTTCTTTCACAAGCTAGTTAATGAATGACTAAAGTTTTTGCATTTGGATACGCTTAACACAAGGGATGAAGACCAAAATTAAACCTTTTATTGTAGAATCCGAGAGCTTGAGGTTAAAAAACCATGGAAAATGGCAAAGTCAGAGATGGAATAGGCAACTGGCAAAGTCAACAAGAAAGAACTTGTTCCTAATTAATATGATCTTTATTCATTCTTTATATTGTACATGTTCCTAATTTGTATACCATCATTTGCATTTTAGGTGTCCTCAAAGGCATTTAGTCCAAGGAATAGGCAAGTCAGAGAAAGGTGGATAAAATGTCATTTTGAACTCCTAAGATGTATAAGTCGCCAACTACAATTCATAGTTACTTCATTTTCTCTATTGGACCAGACATGTGTTTTATTAAACTACTACAACAACAACAATAATAAAATCAGCCACATAAAATGCATGACAAAATAAAACATAAAGCTATTAACATGCATTTTACTTCCACAAAATCAGCCACCTATGAAGCTATTTATGTTAGGTACAATTGGAAACAACAAAAAGCTAACCAAAATTAATTAAGATACAAATGTTGAACTATGAAAAATATAAAATCTACTGATGGATAGAGCCATTGATGCAATTGAAACATAGTAAGATGCTCCAAATAAGATACCTGACTTTTACATAAGGAATTTCACCAAAAATACTCACTCAATCACAACAGTCTTCTATGTGAATCTTTAACTCAAACTCAATTCCCAAATCCAAAATCAATAAAAAGAATGAAGAGTATTGAAAAGAAAATCAATCACCTACTGACCAATGCCTTGTATGTAAATTTGAACCTGTAATTAAATGAATTTGACATCTCCAAATAATTAAATGAATTTGACACATCATTGGGTCCTTCTACCTAGACTTGATATACTTCTGGAAAATCATAAGTAGGGACCCCCCATATGTACACGTTTTCCAAATAATTAAATGAATTTGGCATCTCCAACTGTTGTGAACTTGTCACTCATCAAACCCATTAAAGACAAAGCAACACATCATTGAATAATAATGAAAAATTCCTTCTAGCTGTCAAATCATTAAAGACAAAACAACACATCATTATGATCATGTAAAGCTTGTTTGACAGATCTAGGTTCAACATGAACTAGAAGCAAAGAAGGATGAATTCTTGGTTCTATTATCCCATCTTTAGCTCTAGTGACCATAGGGTGAACATTAACAGGTTTATGGACTAGAACTAGTAGAAGCAGAAAGCTAAGCAACCAAGTGGAGACATACACTTGTTTGCCTATATATGTTATGCAAGATATCCATGTATATAGGTTTAGGTTCTAAACAGACTTAGTGTAACACTATTTCCTACACTGATGTTAATTGAGTGCAACTTCCTAAACTTGTGATCCATAAATCTACTATTTCCTAAGTACCTAAAGTATGTATAGCTTTTAGTGCATTTTATTTCAAACACACATAGTGCTCACTAGTTCACAACTCACACAAAGATGACACCAAAACAAAAGAATTTACACGCTGCAAATGATAATAGTTTGTAACAATTACAGTGAAAGAATCCTAATTTATAAGACAATGACAGCATCATTTATCCCACATTAAGACTGATTATGGGAAATGATGTTGAAATTTCAAATCAAGCTAAATCCTAATTATGATCCCAATATAGTGCACCTAAAGCTTAAGGGGAGAGAAGCATGGCTAAGTAAAGACACACAGTTCAACTATGTGTCTATGCTTGCATTAAACCACACCATTTTGGTGATGGGTATGAGGACATGATACAGCTAATGGGTAGTAAACTCAACCCCCCTAATCTGTTTTGAAGGGCTTTAATGCATTTTCCATAACAAATAAACAAAGGAATTCTTCTTCATTATTCAACATCTTATGATTTTCCATACTTAACTCATTTTGCTTCAAAATGACCCAACATTTCAGCTCAATAGTATATTACTGACCCATTAACTACTCATGCTACCAAGCTTATAAGAAATTTGAACACAAGAGAAAAGGTATAAGTAGCTCACGATTTTGTTGCCTCTTCTTGATGAAACACTACGGACGACACAAATGATTGAAGATGGCGGCGGATTTGGGACACCACGTGTATTGATCAGTGACAGAGGATCTCGCTTTTGCAACGCCCAACTTAAAAAGGTCCTCCAACATTACAGTGTCAGAATAAGGTGGCTTCACCTTATCATCCCCAGACCAATGGGCAAGTAGAAGTCTCTAATAGAGAAATCAAGAAAATCTTAGAAAAGATAGTTGCCCAATCAAGAAAGGATTGGTCTCAGAAGCTAGATGAAGCTCTGTGGGCATATAGGACAGCATACAAAGCACATACAGGGCTTACACCTTTTCAATTGGTTTAGGCAAATCTTGCCATTTACCGATTGAATTAGAACATAAAGCATTTTGGGCATTAAAATTCTTTAACTTTGACCCGACTTTTGCAGGTGAACAAAGAAAGCTCCAACTTCATCAATTGCAGGAATTGAGATTTTCAGCTTATGAAAACTCCAAACTTTACAAGCAAAAACTTAAATTCTATCATGATAAAAAACTTTTAAAAAGGAATTTTCATCCTGGACAACATGTTTTGTTATTTAATTCTAGATTAAGATTATTTCCAGGAAAATTGAAATCCAAATGGTCTGGACCCTTCACCATTAAAGAGGTAATGACACATGGAGCTGTAGTCCTTGAAGATCCAGCTACACAAAGAACATGGACTACCAATGGTAGCAGACTCAAGCCCTACTTAGGTGGTGATGTTGAAAGGCTTACCACTGTGGTCCAATTACAAGAAGCTTGAGCTACAAACGCGTCCAACTAAGACGATGTTAAAGAAGCGCTTCTAGGAGGCAACCTAGTAACTTCTAACCCTTCTTTTTCTATGCTTTATCATTTTATTTAAGTATTTTTGCCTATATAAATATAGCTTAGTTAAAGTAGTAAATAATTACAAGCTAAAACATTATTTTAAATTTTCTAAAAAAAAAACTGGTTTAACTCGCCCTGGCGAGTAAACCATGAGCAAATTGCTCACCTAGGCGAACCTACGCCTGGAGCAGCAAAACAAAAGGTAAAAAAATCACATTTTTTTGCTTCCATTACTTTCATTCTTTTCATCTTGCTGTGACCTTTTTTTCACCTCTCCCTAACTCACCCAAGTTGCTGCCTCAACTACCTTCTTTGCTTTTCTTCTTGCTCCAATCATGTAAGTACTCATTCCCTTTACAAATACTTGTAGTAATGCATAAATTTCCTAAAGCTTTCTTTTACATGAATGGTGCTTTTGTTGCTTTCTTTGTCAAACATGACTTAGGGTTAGAAATTTTAAAATTGATGTTCTGTTTTGATGATGATTTTGCTGTACAAATTGAATTAATCTTCTCCTTCTTTCATTTCTCTAAAAATTTGGGGTAAATTATGTGCCAAAAATGTCCAATTTCATGTACGAAATTGTGTGCACACCAAGTGTTTGGTGAAATGCCACAATGAAATCAGTTGTGAATTGGCACCTCTTTGATGCACGAAAATTGCTCCTTACTTGGTTTAGACAGCTTCCATGTATGATATTGCTCATGATTTAAAGCCTAGACTTCAAGATTGAGTTAATAACTTTTGATTATTTGTGCTTGACTTACTCTTTTTGTGTATGAATTGGAATTTCAAAATTATATGCTAAGAAAAATTTCCAGCATTTGGTATCATCCACATGGATATACATGGTAAGTAAGGCACAACAATGGAGTAAATGGAGTGATATGCTTAATGACATGTGCATTAGAAAGATAGCAAATTTTGAACATATATGTTGTAGTTGTCTTAGTTATCACTTTCTCTTGAAGCTATCATCTATTTGTTATTTTGCCCTATCTAAGTTAGCTACTTTTACCATAATCATGCTAAATCTATTTTGAGATGCTACTACAGATGACTACTACGAAACTCTCTTCTAAAAGAGCTAGGAATGAGGGTTCCAGTGCAAATCCCCCTGAAGACTTCATTTATGATGATAAGAGATTTTGGAGCCGAGAACATCAACAATTGGTCGTTCCTCAAAGAAAGGCGAGTTCAGCTGATGGATGATGAGTGTCCAGATTTCACAACAGAACTTGACAGCGTAGATAGAGACCATTAGCCACCCCTTTGCAGAAATTTGATCCAGAGATAGTCTTAGAATTCTACGCCAACGCTTGGCCACTAGAGGGAGCTTTACTCGACAAATGTTCATTTGTCAGAGGTCAGTGGATTCCCTATGATGCTGATGAAATCAATCAATTTTTAGGAAATCAAGTTATCTTGCCAGAAGGACTACTTTGTGAGTATTTATCCAGGCGCAACAACTTTGATGAAGAAGCCATGACTCAACTCCTGTGTATCCCAGGGTGTGACTTTGCTAGGAACATAGCAGGTAACAGGGTAAGGTTAATGTGGACTAATATGACTACATTGACACAAATTTGGATGACCTTTTTGCTGAGTAACATACTTCCTAGTGGCCATAATTCTGATCTTCCCATGCAAAAATGTCAACTAGCTTTTAGTTGTATTACTCAGCTTAGCATTGATGTGGCTCAGTTAATTTCCGATGCAATCCATCAGTTCGTGATGTTAGAGCCACCAAGGCATCCCCTTAACCCTGAAAAGGCCAATAGGGCACTTGGATTTCCCGCGTTAATTACTGGTTTATGCCAACTCTACGGAATCCAAGTGCACCCGTCCAGGACCATCAGACTGCCCATAAACAGAGCCTTTATTGAAAAATATTATTTGGCTAAATAGGTACAGGAGCAGCAGCCACCACAGCCAACATCCATGGAGTCCATCTCCGCTCATCTACAGCGAATGGAACTCCAGATGCACGCTTATATGCAGCATGTGGCTGATCAACAGGCTGCTAATCACAGAGGGTAGATGCAGGTTAACCAGAGTTTCTACAACTACACCCAACATTAGCAAAGACAGGATCCCACCCCATTCCAATGGCCCACTCCAGAACAATTCAGCACATATGTAGCATGGCCTGGGAACAGGCCAATCTTTCAAGAGGAGGCAGGAGGCCAGAGAGCTGAGCAGGACCCTGTGGCTGGCCCTATAGATGATCAGGGAGCTGCTGAGGGAGAGAAAGCAGCTAATGAGAATGATCTGGAGCAGAACTTGGCATTTTAGCTCACTGATCTACAAAATCTGTGACACTACCTTTAATTTCTTTATCACTTTCTTTACTGCTTTCTTGGATACTTTATTTATTTCTTTCGGTATCATTTCTTGAATACTTTAAGTAGTTACTATATTATCTTGCTTTGTTCATATTACGTACTTAATTAAGCTCAGTGTCTAAAGCCGTGCACAATTATGAATTTTTTAGTACTGTGCACAAGAGACTCTTTCTTTTTGAGAATTCACATATACTTTTTGATGAAATTTTTTTCTTATTTTGTGTAAATAATAATATATAACATAACTCTTTTTGGGGTATAAGTAAGAAATTTTTTCTTCAATATGTTATGTTTTGAAAAGAATCAACAATCAAATATTTTGAAACTTGCTTTTCGATTTGGATCAGAACTCAACAAAAAGAAATTTTTAAGAAACTTTGAGAAAAGAAAAACAAAAAGAATGGTTTTTCAAAAAGATCAAATGAAGGAAAGTCTTTTTACATAGAATTGATAAATAACATCTGTTGGAAACATTGATTTGAATTAAACATGAAAGCAAACCTTAAAGCCTAAGTGAATGAGCGCATCCACAGAAATTATATTGAGAGACCTCACTGATATAATTTATAGTGATTTTGCATAAATTTGTAATTGTCAAAACATATGATACAAGGATATGATTTAGGTCGTCTTTCTTTTTGAAACATCTTTTAAAGCTATCCCAAACATGAATATAATGATTTACCATTTGCAACCATTTTGAGCCAAACAGTTGATATTTTGTTGAAACCCTAACCTAGGATAGGAATTTCATACCTTACCTAAGGATAAGAGAGCAAAAGGGAATAAATTATGATGGAAACTTCTTTTGGGTAGTTCATACTATGAAAAAGGATTTTAAAAGTGGCTATATGTTATTCATGTGTTTAGTAAAGAGAAAAGAAAGAAAAAAAAGTGAAAGAAAAAGAAAAAAGAAAAAAATAACAAAGTCTTGTGTTTTTAAATATATAAAGTGTTGGGTGAAAGAATTGATAAAATGAGGAATCCTGAAACAAAAATGAAGAAATATGAGGTAATGATCTTAATGTTTTATCTATATATGCTCTCCTATTCCAAAGGTCTTTTTGAATATCCAAAAAACCAAGATTTCTTTTCTAGCTAAAAGCCCAGCCATAAAAGCCCTAATGATCCTTGTTGATTATGCACTTTGGTTTGATGGCAAATGAATTGCAAAATTAATCTATAAAATATCAGTGCAGGAATTGAGATGAAACACTTACCTATGAGAAAATTAAACACTTTGAGAGGTCTTCCTCTGTTTGAAATCAAACATATGTTTCCTTTGATGTTCTTTAGAAATGAAATGTGAATTGATCTTAATCTCATTCAGTTTCATGAATTCCATCTTTTTGTACTTTCAAATTCTCAAAGGTTAACTAATTGAAAATTTTGTTCTGATCACTCTGAAAAGTTGATTCTTTGCAAACCATGATCTTATTAAAAACATATTTTACTTTGCTTGAGGACAAGAAAGACTCTAGGTTGGGGGGAGTTGATAAGTGCCATATATTAGTGAAATTAGGGTTACATCGAAGGCACTTATCTTTCGTTTCTACTAACAATATCTATAAAACTTGCCCTAAATCAAGTTAGTTTGTATTTAGTGCTTAGGATGAATGTTATGTTCATATTCTTGAAGATTTATCCAATCTTCTCTTGCATTTTGATAGGTTAAAAGGATTTCTGAAGATTCCGAACACATAAAGCAAGCAAAATGGATCATAAAGTAAACATAGGAGGTGTAACAAGCAATCCAGGCCCAAAATCCATCAAAGCCCAAAGATTACTTTATGTTGAAGGCTTTAACTCACCCAGGCGAGCTCCCATAGGCTAAAATGGTCGCCCAGGCGAGCACAAGTTCCAAGGAGATAACTTAAACTCGCCCAGACGAGTAAAACATGAAGAAAATGGTAGCCTGGGCGAGTGAAGCAAGCAGGAGGAGGTTTTCTATAAATAGGCCACGAAAATTTGGAATTTGGCATCAATCTTCTTCAAAATTCTTGCTTTCCATTGCTATGCTTAAGCTTAGGAAGTTCTAGTTTTGGTTTAGATAGTTAGGAGAGTGAGAGGGGTGAAGGTTATAGGGGAAACCCTGCCGGAGTGAAGCGGAGATGATCTCCTTCATCAACTCTTCTCTTAGGGAGGTTCTCTCCATGGTAGCCTAAGCTTTTTGAGGATTGGAATTAATCTTCTATCCCTATGTATCTCTTTTATTTTTATTTTATTGCATGAATCTTTTCTATCTCTTGTTGCTAATTTCATTTTGTGTTTAATGTTTGATTCTACTTGGTCAATAGTCTCATAAATTGAAATCCTAAGCTTGACTGGAAAGTACCCTTAGGGTTTGAACTGAATGAAATTACTTATCACATTTCGTTGCTAGGAATAGGGCTTAACATTTTAATTGCATAGGCACGCGATTTTAATTCTTAATGATGGGGTATTTATTTTGATATGCGAGGGACCGATATCTAGTAAATATTCTTAGTATTCTCAAATGCGAGGGATCAATTTGGGGTAAAAAAATGTGTGCATCAATAAGAGTAGAAAATGACTCATGCATGATAAGATTAATTAGATACAAATGGATAAGAATGATGAAATCTAATCCTACACTTCTCCTGAATTAAACTCGTTTAAATTATTTCCGTAGTTTCTGCATCCGTTAGATTTTTATTCTCGTTACATTTCGTTATCACATCAAATGAACTTTCGCTTACACTCTTTGTACATAAACTATTAAACTGTTAAATTTTAATTGAACTAGCTAAAGTAAACTCAAGTCCCTGTGGAGACGAATCTTTATAAATTTTGTAACTTACAATGATAAATTGGTACGCTTGCCAAGAGTCTTAACAGTCTGCAAAAGAGATTTTACAGAAAGATGTTACAGATCTTGCATCAAAATAGATTTTTGCCAGATGGCAAGCTATTTTGAGTATCTTGGATTTTGAAATTGAATTTCTCAAAGGTACCTTTAACTCTCTTCCTGATTATCTTACTCGTGAAGATTTGCAGGGGAGACAACAACAGTAGTCTAATGCCAGATTCAGTCAAATCTTCCTCCTCACGAGGAAGAGGCAAAGGCAAGAGTTCAAAACCCTGACTAGCTATAGCTGGTTTAATCACCCATACAAGGTCTGGATCTTCATCAAGACAAGAAGAAGATTCCAAAAACAAATCCAAATCTGGGTCTTCAACCCAGTCTGGGTCATCTACCCAGTTACCCCAATCTCTCTCTGAGTCATCTACTCAGAAACCTAAACCACAATCACAAACAAAGGCAGATTATGCAATGCCTATCCAAACCCTTTTGGCCCTCCAAGAACAGGGCTTAACCCATCTCCCAAAAGGCCTACCTTCTAGATCTTGGGCAGCCATTACATCTGAAGAAGAAGAAGAGAATGAAAGTCTGGCGATCATGATCAAAAATATGAAGGAAGCCCCTTTGATCATCAATCAACCCAAAGGCAAAGCCATTGTTCAGCAGTCTGAACTCTTGGCGACCCAAATCCCTAAACAGCAAACCCAGTATGTCCCAAAAAATAAATTCCAGGATGCAATCCAAATGGAATCGGATTTTTGGGACCCAAAACCAAACAAAATCCCCCAGAAAATCTTCCCAAAAGATTTACAAGGAAATCAATTTCACTTCAAACCCTTTTCAATCTTAAAATCAAGACATTTTTATGAGTTTATCCTAGTGGACACTAATCCAGTCCAGATCAAACAACATAAAAATAAAGATTCAAAACAAATCGCTTATTCAAGTCTCCAAATTCTCTTGGTGTTATATATATATATATATATATAATTTTCTATAAATTTGATTTGAAAGGTGTATAACTTTTCTATATTGATTTTATAAAATTTTATTTTTCAACGTAGTAAGAAGTGTTTATAGCTTCTGTCCATTTTTTTTTCAATGGCAATAATTTAGAAGTGGAGTACATTTTGTTTGTGGAGTCTTAGGACATGAGAAGTTATATGAAATTACTTGCTCATCAAAGAAAGTTCTAAAGGCAAAATTCTCAAATTAATTCTCCTTTATGGTCACTCCTAACATAAATAATGTTAGAACCCTTCTCCATTTTGTACCATTCTATATAAGGTTCTGAAGCATCAAATGCCTCATAATTTGTAGAGAGAAACAAAAGCCTTGTGTATCTTTAATAGTCATATACTATCATCAAACCATATCTTTTTCTTCCTAAGCTAAGTGTCTTAGTAGGACCAACAAGATCCATGTGCAAAAGCTCTTGTGGTTAATACTAAATTTTTACTATGAGAACTAGCTTGTGTTTGTTTACCTCTTATACATGCCACATAAAATTTATCTCTTTCAAATTTTTATATTTGGTTAACATGCTTTAACCAAATCTAACTTTACTAACTTAGTTAAGGTTCTTATGTTGACATGACCTAACTTCTTGCGCCAGATCCATCGATCATCTTCTGATGTCTTGAAGCATGATTGGCTAGGAAGTTCTTCAAAGGAGACATTATATAGGATTTTATCCCTACATCCTAAAAGTATGGTATTTCCAATGGATGATTCTCTAACCATACATTTGTTAGGTTTGAACACTATTTCATAACCACTATCACATAATTGATTTATACTTATTATTATCTACTTTAGCAGAGTTAGAGTTACCTATCTTTCCCATACCCTTGATTTGATCTTGGTTGTTGTCTCCAAAGGTGACTACTCCTCTATGCTTCAGATTGATGTCCAAGAACTTGATTCTATCTCCTATCATGTGTCTAGAGCAACCGTTGTCTAAGAATCATTGCTTCTTTCTTATGTTTGTCATAAGGAAATCTTTAGTGGTTGTTTCTGATATGCTTGCCATCAAGCAAATACTTGACCCTTCTCCTTTTGAGCTTCAAAAATGATCAGTAAGCGATGAATGTGAATATAGTATCTCCTGAAGATAGCATTTTAGTCTTCTGCACTATATCCTAGAGTCTCTTCTTGAAAAGATTTATGGTTGTTCTCTTATTTCCAAGGGTGATTCTTGGTCTTTTTGAGATTCTTGCAGTTGTTGTGCAAAACTTAATTTCAAAAATCATTAGCAAGCTCTGCAGGACCTGTTCTAATTAGCAAGTTTTCATCCATGACTGGTTGCATGAATGTTTGGCAAATTGTCTATCCTTTCAAATATGGGTAGGCTTTTTTCTATTTGCACTACTAGAAAAATCGCTTTCTACATCGGTTATTTTGGACATTCAACATCGATTTTTAACCAATGTTGAAACCACCAACATTGAAAGTATCAACGTTAACATCGGCTTTTGAAAACCGATGTTAACATAACTACACAACATCGATTTTCTTAAAAAACCGATGTTGAATAATAAGAAATTAACAAAAAAAAATGTAAACTATGCAAATTCAACATCGGTTTTTACAAAAAATGATGTTGAATTTACATGTCAACATCAGTTTTTATTGTTGCTAGTAAATTATGTGAATTCAACATCGGTTTTCAATAAAAATTGATGTTATTGTTAGTAATTTTACATCGGTTCTTTCAAAAATTGATGTAGAAAGTTCGTTTTCTACATCGGTTTTTCCAACAACGGATGTTGTATTTTCACTTTTTACATCATTTATTAAATAACCAATTTAGAATGTCATAGTTTTTTTAAAAAAATATGATCTATTCTCTTTATTACTCTCAGCCTGATACTCTAACCTCATAATTCCAATGTATACAACTTCAATATGTGTGGAAGATGAGAACATAATAAATATAATATACTCTATAAATGACATGTGAATTCCATTAACCATCAATATTGGCTTCTTAACTCTTAACATACAGTAAAATTTGGGGACTTAATACAAAATAATTGGTATAGAAATATTAGAAATATTGGTATATGGGTATAAAAAGCATTTTTATTGGCATTTGCGGGACCTAATATAAATAAAGGAAAGAAATGTGTGAATATATGAATAAGAAGAAGACGAGAGGAATAAGAAGAATAGGGAATAAAAATACTATCACTATACTTGCCTTAAAAACATCGGGTATGGCATCCTCTGTTGTTTTTGCATAACCTTGCTTCTCATGTATGATAGAGATTCCTCCACAATCTTATGTAATATACCTAAAGTTATTTACAAGGAAAAAAAAATTAAGATTTGTTTTTTTTTTAAAAAAAAAAGAAGAAATGTGTCACTCTCATATTCGGGTTGAATCTTAGCTTCAATGTAAGTATTTATGTTTTAGTCCCACATCGATGGATATTGTAACAGAGAATTAAATTAGTTCCTATAAAAAAATTCTCCTCAGAGTATGAAATTTTAAAATTTTCAGAAAAAAAATTAAAGAAGAAATTTGTGAAGTGATCAAAATAATTTTTTGTATCTACATTAAATCATTTAAATTGTAATAATGAAATAATAAAAGAGGCTTATTGGAAATAACAGTTAGCGAGGAAAAACTCAAATAGGATATGTGAAGTGATTAAAATACCAATTTCTTTCATCATGCAGTTCATCATTTTTGTTCATTTAATAATTTTCTGGAATTAGTTTATAAAAAAGTAAATGTGGATGAAATTTACATTAAGAAATTGAACATTAAAATAACGCAAACATTTATTTTTTCCAATTATCTATCAAAAACATCAAATAAAAACTAAAATATTCTATCTTGCTTTCCTTTACAAAAGTAACTTGAAAAGTAAATTAGTAAATGAAGTTTATCGACAGTATTGAGATGTAAAAATTTGACCAACAAGCTATTAGTATTATCTTATAGCCCATCTATAATATCCAAAACATTAGATCTTTGGTGGTGCTCCAAGCCTTCTCTAGTAACAGGTGAACTTCCTACTCTAATGCTATGATGCCAAACTTTGGCACTTCTTTTCTTGGTTACTTTAAGATTCTCGCTTTTTTATTTACTCATTTAGTCTTTATATTTGTATAATTTTGATGTTTTAATTCTTACACCTAAAAATTATTTTAATTCTTACACATACATTTCTTAACTTGTTTTTATACCTACACATAAAAAATTTAATATATTTTAGTAACTATAATTTTAATGACAGTGACAACAACAAATTATAGAGAGTACACGTAAGAATTAAAATTAATAATTTTTAAATAAAGAAACTAAAACATAAAAAGTATTCAAGTATAAAAAAAATGAAAATTTAAACCTTAATTCAATAAACTTGTTTTTATATAATGGATTATAGTAATAATATTTCCTTCTTAAGATTCTTTTTTTTTACTATTCGTTACTTAAATCCTATAATAATTAAATTAGATAAGATTAAGTGAAAATAATACCACTTACTTACAAATTATAAACTATAAGTACATAACATGTTAGGAATTACCTGAAATTTGTACATGAATTGTCTTGCTTCCACCAAAAAGAATTGTCTTGCTTTCTTGTTTACTTCAGAATTTGGGTGAGATTGATCGAAGCTTCTCATAAATAGTTCTGAGTCCCATTGGACCTGTCAACCATCAAAATATATTAGAAAATATTTTAAAATGAAAAGCTGGCCAATTAATAACATGTACCAACACTTTCCAATCAAAATGAAAGGCACCCTACGTTGAATGTGTAAGATCAATCTTAACACCAAGTGACTTAATACCCATGGGCCAATGGGTCCTATAACACCAAGTTCTATAAATTAAACATATTTGAGAGGGAGATTCTTTCTTTCTTAGACATAATACCCATGAATATTAAATGCTTTTTGCATGTGATACATGAAACATACACTTCTTACAAACTGCAAGCATCCATTAACAAAGTCCAAGCTGTCAGCTAGTAGAGACTTACTAAAATATTTCTAGAAATATAAGAACTCTAACAAAAGAATGAATATTTGTTAAATCTCACTACTACAAAAGAGAGTTTCAAAGACGGTTCCTTAAACCATTCAAAGACAGTTCTTGAACCGTCTTTGTTGCCGATGTCGTAGAAAGTGTTAACTTTCTAAAACGGTTTTCAAAACCGTCTTTAAATATCGATTTCTAAGTCGGTTGTACACGAAACCGTCTTCGAAAGGTTTTTAACTTGCTTACTTACTTTTATAGGTCCCGTAATCCACTATCTAAAAATAAAAAAAATAAAAAAATTGAGGATTCAAAGACGGTTTTTTTGAAAAACCTCTTTGAATGCATACATTCTAAGTCGGTTGTACACGAAACCGTCTTTGAAACGTTTTTTTAAAAATAAAAAAAATAAAAAATTGAGGATTCAAAGACGATTTTTACGAAAAACCGTCTTTGAATGCATACATTCTAAGATGATTTTTCAAAGAACCGTCTTTGTAAGTATTTCGTAAAATAAAAAAAATATAACATAGGATTCTAAGACGGTTTTCCTAATAACCGCCTTAGAATGTGTGTAAGAAAACTAAGATGGTTATGGGGAAAATCGTCTTAGAATTCGGACATTCTAAGACGATTTTCCTTGGAACCGTCTTAGTTTAAGGTGTTTTTTTTTTAAAAAATAAATTAAAACTAAGACGGGTTTTCCAAATAACCGTCATAGTTTAAATATATTTAATTATTATACAGACTAATAAAAATTATCATACATTACATTATTAACAAAATTCATTACTTTGCACCAAAGATTTTTATTTCTATAACTATGATATCCTATAAATTAAACTAACAAATAAATCAATTATGAATGCTATGCTCTGAGGACATGGCATATCTTTTATTTTTCTTACCATATGCACAACTTTAACCATCACTGGCACAGTACTTGAAACAAAAATGTATAATTCACACAAATTGATGGTTAAAAAGATTGTTTACTTCATCACTTCAATTCCTTATAAATATAACACACCGCACCCAATGTATGCTAGCATGCTTTAAATTAGGACATTACATGATAAAAGAAAAACAAGCAAATTTCATAGGAGCACTCTTCTCAGAGTCAAACACAATCTTTAACATAACAAGCATACCAAAAAATATATATCAATAATCCCAGGCAAATTGCAAGAACATTAGGTAAGAAGAAGGGACAGAATTAGAAAGTGGCAAGAAAAACTTACAAAGATTGCCAACACACTGCTTGCAATGAATAAAGTGTATGGCACCTATTCAAAATAAATAAGATTTATAATCAAATTGGGACACAAAGGCATTGAATACCGTAGGATAGATATTAGGAGAATGCTTAAAATGAGAGAGAGTATTGCACACAAGACATAGTTTCCAAGCTTATGAAATTGCTCAACTCCAAATGATTGGGCCCACTATTAGGTTTCCAAAACCATTCCCATCTGCATATCATTTCATGTTCAACCAACTAATACCAAGGCACTAAACCTATTGTTTTGATGCACTATGTGTACAGATGGAACCCACTTAAGGAACAAAAGAGGAATCCTGCATTGGAGATGGTGTAACTTGTCTAAACATCCCAGTTCATACCAAATTCCCAAAATTTGTGAACAAATGAAAATACTTAATTTGTAAAAAAAACCTCTGCAACCCCCAGTAAACACCTCTCACTGCTAGGACAATATGGCTCCTAAATTAAACCTCAAATGCTAATATGCTAAGATACCAAAATGAGGAAAACCAATGAAAATCATAACAATATTTCAAGTATATATTGGTACAACAACATTGCCGAAGTTATATAGGCTTCGTGTGTGTGTGTCAAAATCAGGAAGAAAAGAATAAGAAAAATAACATAATAATAATAGAACAATAAATAGCCTGTAAAGAAACTCCATGCATAGTTGGTACTGCTGAACTATATAAATTATAACTAATAGCAACCAAGATCATTAATAGTAATGATAGAAGTCCTTAAAATTATTAGTATGATAGGAGTTACTATTATAGAGGAATAGATAAAGGAGTAAAGTTAGAAAAATGTGATATGGGCAGTCTAAAAAAAAGTAAAGAACACATGAAAAAACAGTCGTATAAAGTGTGAAGGATCAAAGGTCAAAACAGAGGTAACTTTTTGTGGAATATTTTACCCAAAAATACCCCAAACAACAGAGTTCCAGGGGTATGTTTGGTTTATGTTCCTTTTGGTGGCTTTAAACAATATTGTTGATATTCAGAGGAACAGGTCCACTTAAAAAGTTATCATCAAAGCGCCTGCAACCACACAATATTTGAAGACAAAAAAGAAACATTAATTCTATTTACTATTTTAAAGTTTCAGATATGGATAATCAGACCAATAGAGGGCCTTAATTATGCATTTGGATGAGCATTTGCAAACTTAATTTTTAATGATGTTGATTTGGGAAGTAGATTTGAAGTCAAGTCAGGATAAGGTTTGGTTCTCAACGTTTTCAATGGTTTGTGAATTTTCAGTTATGAGTTTAAAACTATACAAATAAATAGAGCAAAAAAATAAAATAAGGTTATCTAACACTTTGATGTTATTCTTTCCTATCATTTTGAAATTTCCATTTAGTGATAATCTACATGCATACATATATATAATGTTGAATATATATATATATATATATATATATATATATATACATACATATATATATATAATATAATTAATCTATCAAATTCTTGCTTACTTGTGAAAGAACTTCCAAAATCCCTGTCAGCCAAATTCTTGACTAAATGAGCTCCCAAAATGCCCGCCTCATGTATCAGACTTCTCAGTTGTCGTATGCCATTACTGAAGCCAACATAGTGCCTCTTAGTGGAGCTAGATATACCACCCCATATGGAGGCCTCAATCATTGATACCAAAATCAAAAGGAAAATACAAAAAGGAATTAAAAGTTTACCATAACAGAATATATTACCATAACAAAATCAAAAGTTTACCATTACTAGCAAAAAGTGGAAGCACCATTGCCCACAAATCACAATACACAATATATTATCACCAAGGAAAGCATAATTTTTATTGAGTATAGACAATCAAATATAGGGAAACAAACCTTCTTAAGAGCAAAGAAGAAAAACATACCAGCTAAAAGCTCTAAGAGCTGCCAACTACGTCCAATGCATAAACCTTCCTATTCCATTCAAAAAATAAAAAACAAAACAAAAGAGTATTAAATTGCTATAGTTATAGAATTGATTAATCTTAATTAAATAAATGTAAATTTAATTTAATTTTCATCCTAGAGCTGATCTTGTCATCTCATAAGCCAAGACGCAAGTTGCATTGGCAGGAACACTTTGGGCCATTGCAGGACCAAAACCCTTATAAGTGCCCATGATCCACTGTCACTGCAGCTGTTCCAGTGCCAACTAGCGCACTTTGTGCTTGTAATATGAGATTCACCATGAGACAAAATCAATAAATACATATTTTGAGTACTTAATATGAAAAATGGATTTAGTTAAAGTTAAGCAAGACTATCTAATTTCATGTCAACCACCAGATACATAATTGACTTTCATTAAATGAGAACATAAGAAGAAATGTGTCTTAGAAAACAAGGAAAAAACTCAGTTCTAGCTAAGGAAGTTATTAGTTTTCAAAGAGGTCAAAAAAAAAATAGAAGTAGAAAAACTTTTACACTCATATATATATATATATATATATATATATATATATATAAGTAAAAGTGGATCCTTCATCTATATCTATTTATATGTTACTATTATTTTGAGCATTTCTAATAGCCGCTCCTTAAGAAGTAATACTTTTTTAACTGTTCATTTTTTTAAAATTCGCTTGTCAATTATTGATCATGTAACTTCAAAGAACTATGAATCTAAATTTTGTCAATTTGAAATGTTGAGAATAATTAAAGAATAGCATATATATATATATATATATATATATATATATCAATTCTCAACTATCAATTTCAATCATGTGCTTGTGCCACTAATTGTCGTAACCTTTTCTTTCGGTGTATGTGAAAAAGAGTGACGAACCTTTTTTTGTTCGAAAATGAATGTGTTGTCATACTATTAAGTTTACTAAAATACATATGATATAATGAGTGTATCCAAAACACAGAGCAATATGTTCAGATCTGGAGATTACGACACCTTGAATACCCACGTTATTTGTGAGTATATATATATATATATATATATATATATATATATATATATATATATACTCTACATCCTGTTGCATTCAATAAAAGAGGAATTACAAATTTTGGGCGAAATAAAACATGATTCATTAATTGTCACAGGACCATCATCACCTCTACTATTGAAGACTAACAATTAGGCCTCTAGCCAACAACATTAAGATAAGAATGTCATTAAATTTCACTATATTTTTATGTCAAATGTTACATTATTTCAACCCCCTATTATCAGAAATAGGCATACTTTTCTTCTACATTTTAGCTAAATCGCAATCCTATATTGCACAGTTAGTCATACCTTTATTTTCTTAAAGATATCTCTGAATCCCTGTTCTCTAAGGACATGCTCACGAAGTCTGTATAGAATCTAGAACACTTACTCCAAGGAAAAAGAGAGAAATAAATGAAAATGAAGATTAGATATGTACCAAAATTGCTGCACTTTATTGTATTCCATATTAAAAGAACATATGCATATATAATATACTGGCTCAATGTTGAACTCAATAAAATTCCTAATTAGGCGTGTGCTATGTGCCCAAAGGTCCTTAAAAACACCATTTCAATTCAAAACACACATATATTTGCAAAGCCACTTTATGATACAATATATATTTTATTTTATTAAGTTAATACAGTACATTGAATACAAGGTAGTTCCGCATATACATTCCTTCACACACAAAAAAAAACATTCATTCACTTGAAAGACCAAGCTTTGGGTTTCACCAAATGGCTTTTCCCCCTTTTTATTCTTGTATCTACACATCAGCTACCAGCTCTTATAATCTTAATTGACACCCCTTTTCTATAGCTACCATTACCACATTTTTTTATGTCCTGTCATGAATACATCTTGTATAGAAGAGTTTCAGTAATGAAATTTGGTAAATTGGCAACCTGTGCTTGTGTATTCACGTCAAGTGATAGCCAATTTTTGAGTAATCATGTATAGAAGAGTGCTAATAATCTGATTCCTATTATATTGTTCTTTTAACATTTTTCTGTTTATTTGTTAACAATAGTTTTACCCTAGTCAAAACCATGGTGGTAAAATCTAAGAAGACACACAAACATAAACATATAAGTATAATCAACCATCATACAATACAATCAGGAAGAAGCAGACCAAAAAAAATATTAGGAAAGGAAAACAGAAAATGCTGTTTTTAAGCAAATTCACAAGAATTGTGTAAAGCCAGAACATCAACACACACCATTATACATTTGATAAGAGAAAATGAAATTAAATTAAATTAAATTAAAGGCTTGAAGCATCAAATTAACGTACTGATGCTAATGTAATCATTGAGGAAGCAAGTGGGAATGGCTTTGACAGGCTTGGCAAACGCGATTTGCACAAGCTACCTCGATCAACTTTTCCAGCGTCTGCGATAGCAAAATATCCACAACGTCATCAACAGTTTTCACCTGGAACATCCCTTCTTCCAAGTCCTTATCTTCCAAGCACACCCTGGCGCAACATAGTACCACCTTCTCCAAAAGCTCCAGAAACTGCGCCGCCAGGCTGTACGCCACAAAGCCTTTGTAGCTTAACCCGACAATGCTGGTTGTTTGGAGCCCGTGGGCCAGGAGGAGGGCCACGACGCACTGGGCCTGGAAGGCCTCGGAGATGAGCGGGTTTCGTGGCTGATGCGAGGGGGAGATTGAAGGCACATGAAGAAGAATGCGGTCTGGGGAATAGATCTAGCACCGATGCAGTTCAAAATCGCAGGTTTCAAGACCCTTGGTTCAAAACCAGAGGGTGCCACGCATGGTTGTTGTGGTTCAAAATGGAGTTGTCGGCGGGAGAGGAAGCGGACGGAGGCGGAGACGGTGGTAGGGCATGTGGGGTGGGCGTGGGTATGGGAAGGGTGAGAGAGCGAGAGACTGAGAGTGCACACGTCTTTGAACGGTTTTAAAAAAATTGAACATTTTTAAAAAGTGCGTGTTCTCGACAGATATTTATTCAAATTTTCAGTTTCTTTTAAGACAGTTTACTTTTATTACAAAACCGTCTTAGAATAACAACCTTCTAAGACGGTTTCGGAAAAACCGTCTTACAACAATAGTTTCTAAGACGGTTTTTGTACAACCATCTTTGTAAATAATAAATTATTTACAAAATTGCCACCGCCTGTCATTCTAAGACGGTTATGATACATCCGTCTTTGAATGCGCATCGTAAAATCTAACTTTTGTAGTAGTGTCCATAGGTCTACACCCATACTATAATCTGTGGCAGTTTTCGCTGCTGATTTTGCTGCATCCTCCAACGTAGCTTTGCTATTTCCTAGGCTTTTCGCTAAGGCTTCTCTCACCTTCTCCCCTGCTCCATTCTCTTTGCCTTGCCCTTCATCCTATCTTCTAAAACTTTTTCAAGCTAAATAATTAATTGATTCATAACATGTCATTAGTGTTTAGTAAAGTATATTGATTTGAGGAAGAAATAACTTACCCTATGTTTGGAGGAAAGAAACTGGCATATGTGTGAGTGACAAGGTTCTTAAGCATGTCAAGACCAATACTTGAAGGAAAAAGTGCCCGATAGTCAAAATAAGCGCTACTTAGTCTCTTCCACTCCCACAAACATGGTTTGTTCTTCTTTTTCTTCTCTTCATCATCACCATTACTAAGACTAAGACACAAGAACATCAACACCAATACACTCACCCACACGCGGATTTTATGATCCATATCAATCAATCATTCATCAAACTTTTTGAGCCTTGACTCCTTTTACTCTGTACTGTATCAGTATGTACAGTACACGTCACATGTCAAGCTACCACTACTCAACACATGCCTTTTCTCTGTCTTCTATACACTACATTTTTCACTTGCCCCATTTCCACCTTCTAATTTAGACTATTTTCATTTTAATCTCGTCTTTTAATATGTTTAATTTGTAATCAGTGAGGACTCTACCGTCGGAGATTGGACCCAAACCCAATAAAAGTTCTTTCTCCATCTTAAGCACAACAAAAACATCCAACATTAACATAGATAAACTTCCAGTTCCACACAGAATAAATAGTACTAACCAAGAGATTAAACATGGAATATAGTTTGTAACATGCTAAGCAACCAATCAATACTTTGTCGGTTTCAACTCACCAAATGCCTAACAGACAAAACCTTATGCAAAACTTTGACATAAGCTTGAAAACTAGAAGAAGCCATAACACACTTCTCCGCCCTGTCAGGCCAAACAATAAAAAATCCTAAGTTTACATCCTTGAACAACACAAACCAACCAAACAACGTCCCTTTGTGCAATGCTTAGATCAAGTAAATCAAATCAACGACTCCCAATTCCCCAAATTCGAAAAAATTGAAAATTTAGGGCGAGAATCAATAATTTTAGGGGAAAAACATACAGTTGGGAGATTTTGGAGTGATCGTGAGTGAGGATATTGTAATCGGTGGACATCCTCGTATCCGTGGTGATGACGCAGTAATCTGCTCCAGCAATTGCAATTTGAACTACAAAAAATGAAGGAAAAAAACAAATAAATGAATGAAAAGTACTCTTTTAGAGTGACGGAGCGAGCGTGAGGGAGTGAGAGTGACAGAGCGAGCATGAGGGAGCGAGACTGGCAGAAGGACCACCGTCGCAAGAGTGAGATAGCGAGATAGAGAGTGAAAGAGTGAGAGGCAAGTTGGTCGCGACAGTGAAGGGTTTGGGCACCATAATACTTTTTTATAAAAGATACTCAACATTGGTTTTATTATAAAAACCGATGTTATTCACAACAAACTCAACATCGGTTTTTTAAAAAACTGATGTTAACGTACTAATGAAGAAACTCAACATCAGTTTTCTTAAAAACCGATGTTAACATTAATTTGTTAACATCAGTTTTTCAAAAAATCGATGTTAACAAACTCACGATATTTACAAAAATGCCACCGCGTGTTTGTTAACATCAATTTTATGAAAAACCGATGTAAATATACTGATGTTAAAACTATATTTTCTAGTAGTGTTGAACTCGTTCAGAGTTCCTTCTAATGGGAATACTGCTCTCCTTATTAGTGGTTGGTGACTTGCTTGTGTTTACTCCCTTTCTTGCAGTAGCCATCACTTCTTTAGGATATTTTTCTCTTACATTGTTAAGTGCGCTCAACCCTCAAAGGTTGAGTTTTGATACCAACTTGAATGGATAAGAAGATCACTAGAATATGGTTGAATAATGACACTTGACTGACAATGTTTTATTCTTAAAAAATAAACACATACACAACTTCTAAAGTTTCTAAGGTCTCGTTCAGGATGGTTGTGAGTTTCTAGTTTTCGATTTTCAAATGCAATTTTCAAAACAAAATGTGTTCGGCAAAAATGGAGTTGAATTGATTTTTAACTCAATTTCAAATAGTTTTATATTTATTATATAAAAGACATTCTAACCACCATAACCACACCACCACTACCACCACCACCACCACATCTCATCATTGTCGCCTCACCACCACATCGTCGCCACCACCACCAGTGTCATTGGCATCGCCACCAAATCTCACATTTGTCGCCTCCACCACCTCAACCATTGTTATCGTCACCATTATGCCGCCTCCATCGTTGTTGTCGTTGTCTCTACCGCTATTCCACCCTACCATTGTTGTCACCACCATTCCATTGCTAATATTGCCACCTTTCTACTGCCTCCACTATTCCACCCACCACCACCCATAATTTTAAAAATCGAACCAGTAATTGACCTAGTCAGGACATTGAGTCACTAATTGACCCACATAAGCCGACCTTTATAAAAAAAATTAAAATTTTATACCCAACTTTAATTGACCCGCATGATCCAACATGCTTCCTCCCATGGGCATGACCTGATCTAGGTTAGTGGGTCATCGATTTATTCGCAAACCAGACTAGGTTGTACTGAGTTACATAAGGTTCAATTAATGCATGATCAATCTGATAGACACAACGTTCAACTAATGCATGATCAACCTGACAATACTTCTATATAACGGTCGAATCGATCCGACCAGCCGGGTTGGTCTGGGATTTAAAACATTGTCATCATATTCCAACACCATCATCACAAGTGGAGCATCTTAGACCCTAAGTTAGGGGGACAATCATTTAAAAAAAAAATCTAATAATTATATACTATAAAAGGAGGAAAAAAATAGAGACAAAAGGTTCAAAATATAAAATTGGGGGAGACAAAATATAAACATTCAATATATTTATATGTAATTTTTTTAAAATGAGGGATGAATTGAATTCGCACCCCTGGCTACAATGTAGATCTGTCACTGATCGTCGTCGTAACTATTCTAGCCTCGCCACTACCACCAGCATTCCACTGACACCACTATCCACTCTCATCCTACTACCTTTGTCACCATTATTTCATAGTAGAGCGAGATAAGATAAAACGGTTGACTCATTTTATTTATTTTTAATTTGTAATATATTTTTAAAAACTAAAAACAGAACATAAACAAAAACTGCTGTTGATTTTTAAAATTTCAAAACTAACAACGAGAAATCACCCCGAACGGAGCCTAAGATGTATCATAGTTTAGCTTTTGAAGCCTTGTTAGGATCAATGCTTATCGTTCAGTAGTACTTTGTATAAAAATAGTTTTCTTATAAATGTCTTTATAATGATACCGACATATATATACTTCTTAAGAAACTACTAAAATAATATCAAACTCTAGATAATGTAGATTATGTTTTTACCTTTTATAGAAAAGAGTACATGTTGTTTCTCAACTTTAAAAATGGTCAGTTTTCTAGATAGTGTTTTGGCTATAGAGAGACTGATCAAAGAATTTATGTTTTATTAAAGTTAATAATGCGTCATTCAAAAAAAAAAGTTATGTACATATTTTATTAAGAAAAGTTTTCATTAAATCCATGTCTCTGCAGTTTGTATCGTGTCTAAGGCACAGTACTATTAGATACTTTTTTTCCATGTTCAGTGAAACTTAGGCTTAAAAAAATAGTTTTCATGAAATAATTCAATTTCATTAAACATTAAACTTATCAAGAATACAGCCAAAAAACAAAAAGAACTTATTAAGAATACATCACTAGTAAGCAAATTTAAAATAAACAACATGTGACTGCCTTTTTTTTCTTATTAATAAAAGAAAATACGACTCTCCCTCTTTTTGTGCCATAGACCATAGAGGGATCTAAGTGTTCCAAATTTCTAATAGAAGCTAGATGAGAAGGTCCAAGAATAAATCTTGTGTATTTCAACCAATTGTCCAGTGGCACCCGAGAACCCAACTCTAACCCATTCAGGCAGAACAGTCCTCAAATCAATCACAAACGAGAGGCTAGTCGTGTTCACACTGCTTCCAGGGTATGTTACAAGCACGTTTAAACTCTTGCCAATAGGCTCATAGTTCACATTGGCATATGCAACTTCAAACGCATTCCCAGTTTCCCATTTCCTCGTTGTCACAGAAGCAATGGAGTTAACATCAATGCCCACATGGGCAAAGGGAGGGTCCCAGGGGTTCCCACTGAAGGAGTCGAATTCGACGGCCACTATTTGGTTTTTGTACACGTTTAGGGCATAGTTAGGGCTGAAGAGTCCGAGGAAACCGCCACTTGAATTGTTGGGGAGGTCGGAGGTGAACGGAGCGAGGAAGAAGGCAATGCCATCGCCAAAGAGTCCGGGCCCGCTCGGCGCAACGACGAAGGATAAGGTTGTGTTGAAGCCTGCGAGCTTGCCGGTTTTGGCGTCCCAAAGGTGCAAGGGTGCAGCGTAGGAGGCTCTACCAACGTTTTTGGGGGCAAGAGGTGTGAGCGTTATGGCACCTTCTGAATTGACATAGGCATCGCCTTGGAGGGTGATGGCGTTTGTGTAGGAGCCAAAACTAGGGAATGAGAAAGAAACTGATTTAACGTTGTGGACCAAACCATGGAAGGAAATAATGATCATGAGAATAGAGATTGGGGTTTGAGTTTGAGCCCTTGTGTTTTTTATGATGGCCATGGTTGGTTCAAATATTTCTGAGCTAGTAAATTAATTTGACTAATGTTAATTTGCTTGATGCGCAGAATGCCATTGCTAATGTTCCGCTTTATATAGACTCAAGCCTTCAGGGAAAGCTAGCCGAGCTCAGGATTGATCCAACAGAAAGTAAAACTTATAACAAAAATGGAGGGAAATTTTTTATTTTAAAGAATACAATGATATGTGAAATCTTTTGTCAACATGTGTGACTTTTGCTTTAAGAAACTAATAGCAAATGTTGATAGACTTAAAATTCAATCTTTACTCTTTCGTTGTTTTATCTTTACACTGTGCGGCCAGCTAGCTAGCTAGGTCTAAGAATAAGAAGGGAAGAAAAGGCCAAAAAGGTTGATGATGTAAAATGATCATGGAAACTAGGCTGCAGGCCAGAGGCCAGCAAACAAATTTAATCGTTTATACCATATGAAGAAGCCAAATAAGTTGCATAGAACATTAGACGGTGTTTGGACTAGTAAAGGGTGATTAAAACAATGAAATTCCCAACTTTGCCTTCAAAAAAGTTGGCTATCACGTCCTTGTCCATACAACCAAGCGCGTAAGTAAAAGTTAAAACTAAACACTGCATATAACTGTAATGAGGATACAAATTTGCATCGTTTGACTTTTTCATCTCCTTGACGTACGCGACCGATATAAACAAATATTTATTATATGGCTTTTAAAATAATTATAATCGCCTCTCAAAAATATATAAATTATAATCGTATGTTAGAACCTTTAGTTATAATTCATTTTACAAAAATATAGCAATTCAAACATATATTATTAGCTAACTCTGCTTAAGCGGCATGTATTTTTCCTCCTTTTTTTTGTGTGAGTAACGGCATATATTTGATTAGTACATATTAATTTTGGGTTAGTTTAGTAGACAGGAGAAAAATAAGGTGAATGGAAATTAAAGAGGTGAAGGAAAATACGTGACAAATAAAATAGAAATTAATGGTATTTAATTGAAGAGAAATAAAAAAAGGATGACAATAGAGATAAAAATATGAATAAAAATAAATGAAAAATAATACAGTATGTCCTATTATTTTTAAAATATTTGCACCATCTTTCTCTCATATTAAATAATACAAATTAATTTCATCTTCTATCTCACTCCTATTTATCTTCTATCAAATAGGGGCTGAATGAATTTACATAGAATGACAAAAAAAATTACATAAGATAAATTTGATATATAACAAAAATGTTAAATTTTTTTATTTATAAAATGTATAATGTATTAATTATTTTTCTATAAAAAGAGATCAGAGGAAGGAGAGACAATGAAATACAATTTTTAATTAGAA
>PYAF01002334.1:3605-26533 GCA_007407185.1 Glycine tomentella | reverse complement strand
GCAGGTATGGGACTGTACAGTTGAGGATAACTTAAAGGATTTAATAGGTACTACCTATACCAACAAGGTGCATCTACTTTTCGGTAGCCCATAACATAAGAACTCCATAGTTAAGCGTGCTTGACTTGGAGCAATCTTGGGATGGGTGACCTCCTGGGAAGTTTCTCAGGAAGTGTGTGAGTGAGGACAAAGCACACTGGAAAGTCTTGTGTTGGTATGTAGGGACAGTCGTTGATCCTGCAAGTGGCCGAGTGTTACAAGTGGTATCAGAGCAAGGCCTCTCTACCAGTACGGTGTGGTTCGAGGACGAACCAGGTGGAAGCTGGTGGGCATGTAACATCCCGGGCGCTGACGAGGACGGGGAGTGATCGCCAGTGCAGTGAGGCACGGACAAGGAGCGGCTCCTGGCAGGCTTCCAGCGGGAGGGGTACATGAATGAATCGAATACACACCCGAACGAGAGGGATCTAGAGGCTGTGTAGGTATGGGACTGTACAGTTGAGGATAACTTAAAGGATTTAATAGGTACTACCTATACCAATAAGGTGCATCTACTTTTCGGTAGCCCATAACATAAGAACTCCACAGTTAAGCGTGCTTGTACAGTTGAGGATAACTTAAAGGATTTAATAGGTACTACCTATACCAACAAGGTGCATCTACTTTTCGGTAGCCCATAACATAAGAACTCCACAGTTAAGCGTGCTTGACTTGGAGTAATCTTGGGATGGGTGACCTCCTGGGAAGTTTCTCAGGAAGTGTGTGAGTGAGGACAAAGCACACTGAAAAGTTTTGTGTTGGTATGTAGGGACAGTCGTTGATCCTGCAAGTGGCCGGGTGTTACATTAAGTGATGTTGAAACTACCATCGTTAAAGTATCATTTTTAACATCAGTTAATAAAAACCAATGTTGTCATTCTAATGTTTTTTTATTTTATCCGCCCCTGTCTAAAAAAATGAGAGGAACAAAACTAGAAGAGACACTACCCCACTGCCAGTTCCTCGAGGGAGAAGCCAAACGCCCCTCGATATCGTCCCATGAAATCCTTTGATATCGTCCCTTGCCAGCACCACCTTCTTTTCCGATGAAGAAATCATTGGAAACATAAATGCTTCTTCCACCAACGAGTCACCTAAGCCTAGCAAGTGCCCAATCTCATGCACCGCAACGGATTCCAAATCTACCGTGGTCAGCAACACCAACCACATCACGTCGCCAGAAACCACCCAGTCCTCGGCAGCATCCAGGTGGAACCTCTCATTCCTCGATGAGAACGCATGCGCCAGCGTCCCCAAGCTCCCATCAAACGGCTCCCTGTCGCTGTGGTCCCCACTGAAGAACCCAATCCTAGTGTCAGTCGCATCCAGATTGAACCATTTCAAATGGGAACTAATGGAGTATGCTTTCCAACCACAATCACTCGACCAATTTTGAAACCAGCAAGCAGATGGAACATTGGTTTCCTAAAACACTCAAAGTGAAAAATCCATTTGAAATAGAATGATGATATTTGGATCACCTACAAATTACAAACAACCAATTAATACCTCTAATATCATGGGTCAAATCAATGACTTATCTCATCTTTTTTTTTTTCTTTCTCAAGGTGTTGGAAGAATCATTTTCATTTGAAATAAGGGCATGGCCCACCAACCAAAATAAATCCATTGGTATAAGTAAAAACACCAGCTAACACATGGCATAAAACCACCCCCTTGCAAACAATCATGAAAAACACATTTGAAATAAGGGAATGGCCACACGAACCAAAAGAAATGATTGTGCAGTGTTGTTGCTTGGCAACTTCAAATGAACTAAGTAAACACATCATCATGAGTTTAGAGCTAGTCAAACATAATTTTGTCTGTGTTTGGAAAAACTTCTTCTCAAACGTGAATCAAGGGAACAAACGAAAGTGACAAGTACTCTATATGAGATAATATATCCTTCTTCCATGTATACCGTTCTCTTTGACGAAGGAACGTAAGTTCTTGAGGTTCTATTTTTTGTGCAATAGCCAACTATTTTTTTGGTGCTTCTTAATTGGTTGCAGATTTTCAATCAGAAAAACAAATAACAAAGAATCATTATTGAGTGATGAATGATTCTTTGTTATTTGTTTTTCTGATTGAAAATCTGCAACCAATTAAGAAGCACCAAAAAAATAGTTGGCTATTGCACAAAAAATAGAACCTCAAGAACTTACGTTCCTTCTTCAAAGAGAACGGTATACATGGAAGAAGGATATATTATCTCATATAGAGTACTTGTCACTTTCGTTTGTTCCCTTGATTCACGTTTAAGAAGAAGTTTTTCCAAACACAGACAAAATTATGTTTGACTAGCTCTAAACTCATGATGATGTGTTTACTTAGTTCATTTGAAGTTGCCAAGCAACAACACTGCACAATCATTTCTTTTGGTTCGTGGGGCCATTCCCTTGATGAATGATTCTTCGTTATTGACTGAACAATATTAATGTGTGTTAGATAACAAACAAAGCATCATGATATTGGCAAGAACTATTTGTTGGATTTTCCTGGTTTAGGGGAATAGACTTGCTCTCTTTTTGAATGAATTCCCCTTGCTATTTTATGGTAAGAACCATTTCCAATTGTAGTCCATTTTCTGTCTACGTTCAACCCACATTGAGCAACGTTCAACAACAACCCATGATCTTATCCCAAGATCTTATCCATACCCATGTTTTGATCAACAGAGGTTGAGCTCTATTATAGGCTTGAGGTGGGTACCTATGAAATTTATTTTTCTTCTCTACTTTTATTGTTTGATCTAAATATGTCTCTTATGGTTATTAACATGTTTAGATCAATATTTAGATTTTAACATTTGGTATCAAAGCCTTGTATGCCTCTTCCTTGCTTTTGTTTGACACTCATATATCTAAAATGTTGTTTTATTAAGATATGAATATTCTATTTTTGAACGTTTTAATCATTAATAAGACCTGAAATCATATGAAATTGAGTTTTTAAGCTTTATGTGAATTAAAACGATGAGTTCGATATTGAAAATGGAGAAACTGTCGCGTTTCTATTCAAGTTCGTGGGCTGCAACTGGATCAAAGTGACCTGGCTAAAGGTTGAAGACGGTGGAAATGATGTTGCCTCGTTGTGTCGGCATCATGTGAAATAGTAGCCCACCGTGACATCACATGTTTTAATAAGATAATAATCTTATGCAAGCCCTTGGTTTATAAATAAGTGCAGTAGCAAGTTTTTCTTTCATTGTGTCTCTCTTGTACGCCTCTTCCATATGCAACAAAGTTTGTTCTATATCCATTTGGTTCTATTAGGTTTTCTCTTTTTCTGAAACTTTGCTTTCTTCTTCATTGTTTTTATTTTTTACTTTTGTATATCAATCATGTGATGAGAAAAAAACTGCAACAATATGATTAGATTCATTCCATGATTCCTAGTATTTAAGTCTCTGATGATTAACTCTCGATTTTTTAAAATTAATTTTTGAGTTTTTTTTTTCTGTTTTCTAAATTTCCAATTTTTTTCTTGGAGTTCAATTAGAGCAAAAAGCGAAGAGAATCAGTTCTTAACATTTTCAGCAAAAAAGTGAATCAGGTGCATACAAATCTAATACTTGATATGCATAAGTGGGGTAACTTAATTCACCAGTTAAAGTTCAAGGCTGGATTATAAGGCTGGATTATAGTGTGTTAATGAATCTTTATCTGCTATCATATACATACATGTATATAATAAATCATAAGTTTTTTTTAAGGACTAAACAACAATTCCACTATGATCCCAATGAAATTGATTTATATTTGAACAATCTAATAGTTAGTGACATATTCTTTTCATAAGTGATACACTATCCTCAGAACAATTCTTGTGACTTAACTGTTAATCTATACATTCTAAAACAATGTCACTTATTCTCTTTGTAAGACCCAAAGAATTAAAGTTTTCACTGATTATGGGAGTATGCAATGCTGTCTTGGAATCATTCCTGTGACTGAACCATCAATCATTCTGTATACCATCCTTTTGTTGGGATACACACTAATTTGGTTCCCTCTTTATATTTGGTTCAAAGTATATTAACTTATATGTGGGCTTATTATAGAAATAACTGTATGCTTTTCTTTCATTTTCTAATTCGTGTTTCGCTCCTTATTAGGTTATTTGGACATGGAACTTATATGTGGGCTTATTATGGAATTACAATAACTTGAATACCAAGTTCTGCATACTACATCAGACTTGTGTAAGTTACAATAACTTGAAGACCTGCATGTAAGTTTTGTCTTATTTTTATTAAAGTATGTTCTTTCAATGACAACTACATGAGGTTAATTGGTTTTTTTTTTTTTTTTTAAATTTTATTTCTGTCCAACTTGGTTACTTACACCCTTATGCTATTCAGATTTTACATTAAAATTAAAGTTTAAATTAAGATTTTTTTAATAAAAAGTAAAATTTATTGGATAGTAAGAAATTTTAAGAAAAATAAATAAAAATATTTGATTAACTAATTTAACTTAAAAGACCATTTGAAACTGAAAGACCATTCCTGTAAGGCTGTAGCGTCTGCCTTGACTAGCACAACTTCAATTAAAGCAAAGAAAAAAATTAAAAGAAACAGGCACAAGCAAGCACTATATATCTATTTCAAACTAGACATAAATAGTGTGCATCCACTGCATTGACATTGAAACTTGAGAATGACGTTGATTTTCAAAAGCTTCTTTCCTGTAGGTGCTGTTAAAAAGCTACTGCAAAAGGTCATTCAGGAATGTTAGATAAAAGTAATATAAAATCTTCAACGAATTTCTCTTCAATAAAAATAGTAGAGTTTATGAGCATAAGAGAAGAAAGAGTTTAAATACAGTGGAATGTTGACTCATTCTAGAATGGATCAATGCTGAATAACAAAGTGGCACATCATTAAATAAATAAATAATACATTAGGGACTAAACAATAGATATACTAATTTTAAAAGATCTAATTTTAAAAATTAAATTAAAAAACTAAAAAAAAGTCCAAATTTTGGGTTTATCCCTTTTCTTACTTGGACTTCTCACTTTTATACCTTCCTCCTCATATTCTACCAAAGAAAGGATGTCATTGAAAGGAAAACAGCAAATTGAAAGATTTTATTTTCATTTGTTGCCAACAGAAACTCAGGCATCATAGCGAGAATTCAAACAAAAAGAAGTAGATTCACAACAGGAGTGAAATGTGTACCTTGGCCTGTTATGTTGGAGCATTAATTATTGATATTGAGTTTCACCAAAACATCCTTATATAGCATATTGTTACTATGATGATTACAATTCACTCAAGGATATATATAAACTCCTATGAAATGCAGAATTAGTAACCAGACTTTGGGCTATAAGTTGTACCTTGTCATCATTCATTCATTTTTTATTCGCTCTGGAATGAGTGGACATATGGATACCTTAATTTTTATGAAACAAGTTTGAATTACTGCCTCTCGCCATTTTTAATGATTTTGTTCTCTTTATCTATATAAAACAGAATAACTATAATGCTTGTTATATTTATATCTTATTTAAAATGCAATATTATCTATATTAGGTGTATTTCATTGAGTTGGATTTGAAGCGACTGAGTAAAATGAAAGAATATTATGAATTAGATAAGAAGATAGTGAGCTGCTATGAAGAAATGATCAAAATGGACCAAGGAATAAATACACAAACTTGCAAGCCTCTTAAACTGTGTACTGAGATTTAGCAGGCTTTGTTATAGTTACAGATGACAACTGAGGAAGATTGCATTGGTAAGTATGAGCAATTTGATCAAGCACAAGCACACATTGGTGAAAGTGATATATCGGTTACTATAATGCTGTCCACCCCAAGCACACATTGCACGTTTATTGATAGAAGTCATAGAACTGAAATTGGATTTGTCTTTGCTGTTTAAATGTGAATGCACTACTAATGCTGGAAAGAAACATTTGTTAGTTGTAACTTAACTTGTGCTTGATTTTCACCTACACTTGAAAGATATAGGGGTCACCAAGCTAGACTCTGTTGTTGGTGTCACTTACTATGCTGTTTGTTTTGACCAATTATGTCCCTGCTTTGTATGTTAAATTTCTATGTTTCTTGTTTGGTGCTGCTGCTTCATTGTTGTTGGCTTTTGGGTTGTGGTGGTGGTACCATTTGAGCGGGAAGAATAAGAAGAAGGGTTATGGGGTTGGTTCTGGTGGTGTTGTTGATGGTGGTGGCGATTGGGCTATGAGGTTAAGCACTAATAATGGTCTTTGTTCTTTGTAGGTATTTTAAATAAAAAATAGGATAAACAAAGATAATTGCTGTCTTTGTATGTACACAAACGAAGATAGTTTTTACTTAAAAATTGTCTTTGTAGGCATTTTTTTTTTAAAAAAAGGATAAACAAAGACGGTTTTAGGGAAAAACTGTCTTCGTAGGCTTTTTTTTTTTAAAAAAAGGATAAACAAAGACGATTTTTCCCTAAAATCGTCTTCGTAGACATTTTTTTTTAAAAAAAAAGGATAAACGAAGACGGGTTTTAGGAAAACCCCGTCTTATTTTGTATTTTTACTTAAAAATTGTCTTTGTAGGCAATTTTTTTAAAAAAAAGAATAAACGAAGACACAAAAACGATTTTTTCCTAAAAATCATCTTCTTAGGCATTTAAAAAAAACGATCAACAAAGATGGTTTTTATAACCGTCGTCGAATGTAATGATTTTCAATGACAAGCGCAATAAGGACAGTTTTACAACTATTGTTGATACGCTTGTAGAACCGTCGTCGTTTGTATCCTTTTGTAGTAGTGTCTCTCTTCTCTCTCACTATTCAAAGTTCAACCTGTGATATCACAGGTCCTCACACACACTAGTGCACTCACACAAACACACAACAATCTCTCTGGTAGAATACTTTTGATATATTTAAATAATAGTCTGCCAAGCCACACATTGGTCTTTTACAAGAGATGCTATTTATAATAAATTCTTATCTACTAACGTAAACTTAAAGATATGACTCCTCACTTGAATAACTTCTTCTCCTAGGGATATGACTCTTCACATGAGTAACTTTTTCACCAAGGGACACGACTCTTCATATGAGTAACTTCTTCACCAAGAAACATGACTCTTCACATATCTAATTTATTATTATTAAAGTTTAATCCAACACAACCTCTTTCCAACCCCAACCCCCACTCTCACCCTCTTTTCCTCCCGCAAAAACCCACATTCTTTCTCGGCAACCCCTGTCTCTCTGTCGCATACGTTTGTAATTACCCCATACAAAATCAAACCCCACACATGAACTCAACTTTGACTATCTCTAACTCACCTTCATCTCAATTAAAAGAGTTAAAGCTATAGAAGATCAACAATGCACAAAGAACAAAAACTCAAACAAGAAAAAAATCAACACAAATAAAACTATATATGAATATACTGTTCAATTTTTCTCAAATCTGATAACCGATACAATATCAACAACAAAAATGCAAAATACAAATCTTCAAAAACGCACAAATCTGAATCAGGAAAAAAAACGCAACTTGAACCACAACTATGAAATCCGTGGTGCAAACCCCATGCGAAACCCACTATGAAACAGCTGCAATGTGGT
Organism: Glycine tomentella; assembly: GCA_007407185.1. Taxonomy (NCBI): domain Eukaryota; kingdom Viridiplantae; phylum Streptophyta; class Magnoliopsida; order Fabales; family Fabaceae; genus Glycine; species Glycine tomentella. The sequence continues at coordinate 18,905 of PYAF01002334.1, read as the reverse complement.
CAAAGACGTTCATCTTCTGACCACCGCATCGTGGTTGAACCACTGTGAAATCCGCGGCACAAACGTGGTCTGTTCTACTTTTCTGATCCATGGTGGTTCATCTTCCAACTCCGCACTCGAGCACCTCCTCGACTGCCTTCACGTACCACCGACGTTCATCATCTACACGTGGTTCTCTTATGAGTTGTCACTGTTGGGAAACGAAGGGGTATTTCGATGAGTGTTTTCTAGATCTGGACAACGAAATGGAAATGTGTGTTATGGATTTTGAAGGAAAATGTTTAATAACTGGAAAGATGCGTGAGAGAGAAGATTAGAGTGGGGTTGGAAATCACTTGAGCGTTGAGAGAAAAGTGAGAATATGATAAATTGCAAGGAAAGGAATAAATAAAAAGAGGATAAAAAAAGAAAAAAGAAGAATTAATCACCACCATCAATTTAAAAATGTATAAATCTAATGGTTCAGAAAAATATTGGCATGATGCCCAAGTTCTTTTAATTAACTTAAAATAGAAAGCTAAACATTTATTCATATATAAGTCCACTAAAAGCAATTCAATGCACTTAGTAGAATAGCAACTAAATTTCTATAAATAGAGAAGCAATCTCAAAACTCAAGTTTCTGAAAAAATAGAAGAGAAAGCATATTCAAATTAAAATTAGTAAAAGATTTTTAACACATGATTTTATATATATATATATATATATATATATATATATATATAAAATCAAAGTTCATTAACTTTGTTTTCTAAATTGGTACCCTAATTGTCTAACAAATATCTACAAAAATTCCTAAAAATTCTACTAGACAACAAGGCAAATTTGATTCTAAAATTACACTATTTCAAGGTAAATACCTTTTTCTAAAACCTTACCAAAACTAAATTGAGTTGTAATTTTTTTAGATTGAAGCTAACAAAATTATATTTTCACCAAGATAAAATTTTCACCCAAACTCTTTCTACAATTCCCAGTAAAATTTTCTTTGAAGCTCTTTTTCTGACTTGAAACAGTTTTTCCAGCACCTCAATTCTGATTTTAAATTAGTTTTCAAATTAGAAGGAAAAAGTTTTAATTAACCTAATATACATGGTTAGAAATCTTATTTTGTCTAGTTAAAGTATTGGTAACCACAAATTGAAAACAAAGAAAATTTTAAAATAAAAAACAAAGAGGTCAACTTGCATGTCACGGATGATCTCCATTTTGAGCTTATCTCATCATAAGTCACAACCTCAACCGAAAAGTTGTAGCATTTTGTATCTAGTTCAATTTAAATCAAAGTTTACAAATTAATCCAACTGGTAGATTATTTTTAAACCTCGAGACAGTGGCACCTACTCAAACCAAAACCTGGAAACAACAGCTGCCTCATGTAATTTGGCCCTAAGTTTCAAGAGGAAACCTTGTGACAAAATTTTGATAAAAAATGAGCGGAGTCTCCTTTGTAATTAGAATATTTCCAAAGTATTAAAGATTCAAATAGATTAATAAAAGAGACATATGCACTCTCAACTCAGTTCAAACCATCAAAATAGAATTTTGAAAACAAGGTTATCATCCATCTTATTCAACATGCAAAGTAAAAATTAAGACCAGTGGAGACAATCAAGCATGCAATACCATGGCTGAATCCTACTCAAAGCAGCCCTGGGTTTTTAGTTCACATGAAAGAATTTCCCTTACCTAAATTTAGATGTCCACACTAAGGAAAGGGGATGAACACTAGATGTGGTAGGATAATGATCTCCAAGCTTGCATGCAAGGAGTGATGATGGAAACTTTCCCTTCTTCCTCCTCCATGCTCAAAGCCAGCGGCATACAAGAGAGGAAATGACACCAACTTGTTATCGTAGTGTTTTTTGTAAGAGAGAAAGTGGTTAGGAGAATTAGAAAGTGAATAAGGGTCTTGGGGTGTAGGTTTGGCCGTGAGTCAGGAAGTGAGGTGGATTAAGATTTTAGGTACACTGAGTTTAATCACTGTATAATTTTATAGTGTGTAATTATAACGCGATATAATTAAAACTTTATAAAAAATTTATAATAAAATATATACTAGTTGATAAATTAAAATTTCTTTTGTAAAGAATTATTTATTGGTAAAATTTTGCAAGGAACAAATGAACAGGTAAACTTTAGAATTTAAATAAATTCAACCTACAAGCAAATAATTTAATTAATTAATTATTGTACTAATTATTTAAATAAATCACTATAGACGAATCAATCACAAACAAATTAATTATAGGTAACCAATAAAGAAATTTAATTGTGGGGAATTGTATATATATGATGTAAATTTTTTTATTCAACCATTATTAAGACATACTCATTTTATTCAATTTTCTTTATTTCTCTTAATTCCTCATTTAAGTACTAACTATATTTAATTATCTAGCCCACATATTTTCCTTATTACAAACAATTAAAGTTCGATTAAATCTCTACCAAATCACTTCATTTATATCTATGTACGGGGTTGAAAGTTTTTGAAAGTTTTGGGGTGTTACGTAGCAATCACCTAGTCAACGGTTGTATACTAATGGTCAACGTATACAATTTGATAGAGTAATCAAAATTCTCTACCACACACACATATGATATGATGACTTTCTTATCTTGCTCTCTACTATTGATAGACATCATTTTTAATCTCCATTGTTGATGACTTTTATCTTGATGCTCTAAATCTTAAATTTTGGAACATTGTAGTGTCAACATAAAACATCATTTCAATACTTAGTTAAAATAATGCGGGCATTAACAAGTGGCTATGGAGGTTTGGGAGGTGCGATGAGTTTGGTGGTCTGTGCAATTTGGGTGGTTGGCGTCACTTTGGGTGGATGGTGCGTCACTGTACTAGGTAGCTTGTAGCGAGGGCACGTGGCACAAAGTTGCTTATTTTTCGACATTATTTTTTTAGAAGTTGTCTTTAAAGTTATTGTTGTTTGAAAAATCAATACTTTTCACGATGATTTTCATAATCGTCTTAGAATCTCAATTTCGACGTTTGTTCTATCCGAAACTGTCTTAGAAGGTCCTTTTTAAAATTTAAAAATTTGAAGATTATAAGACAGTTTTTGAAAAAATCGTTCAAGAAATCTCATTTTTAAAAAAAAATAAAAAATAGAAGATTCTAAGACTATTTTTCTGAGAATCATCTTAAAATCCTGAATTTTTTTTTTTTTTATTTTTGTGATAAGATATCCTATATAGACCAAAAGCCTTTGTAACCAAGGTCCATGTTAAATAAATTAAAATTCAGATATAATAATTGTTTTAATATTTTTTTAAAATAAAAGCAAAGTGAATTGTAACAAAAAAATTTGACTGCACTTATAATGAAATAAAATTAAACAAACGTTACCAAAGATGTAGATGTAGTATATTAAATCAAGATTTTAACAGTATATATAAAGATTTTAAAAGATCAACTAATTAAAAATCATGATAAGATTTTTGGAAAAATACTGTTGGACATTAATCTTTACTTTACACTTACAGTGAGCACAACACCTTTGGCCAATAGATGCTCATTAATGATCATAAGTATGGATGCTGGTTCTTGCATGTTTCGTTTCTTTCTTTCTTGTCTATTTCTAAAATCCATATCTCAAGAGGAGTATCATATATGACTTCATTAGCATTTTGACACTGAAGAAATAAAATTCAAATAAATCTAAGACCTAATTCATAAGATGGAAAAACTTCAATTAATAATTATAGTACTAATTGGAACAAGAATACCGTACTCTACTTATACATAACAAGTCCATAAGTACATTAAATGTATAAAAGAGGGTGGGTAGACACTTGAACAATCTTAATAGACTAAATTTATCAATAATTAGTATATTTTTAGCTAGGAGACAAGGGAATATTATGAACCACAATTAAATCATAGCATTTGAGCAACCTATATTTATCAAATCAGCCAATTAAAATTTGGCAGCAAAACATATCATGTGTGAAATATGGTTCAAATACATGATAGCAGCAGAACATGTAGTCATCATTTATGAACCCTGCCAGTTGCCACAACTAATGTCCTTAAAGCAGGAAATTATTTCTTTGGCAAAAATCAGAGATTAAACTATTTTGCTAGATAAATTAGGATGCAATCAATGTATAATAAGTAGAGTAAACCACCATGTTAATCCTCCAAAGGTACAAGTGTAATCAAATTGGTCCTTACTACATATGTAAAAAAATAGGAAGATAACATTGACTATATAGCTCTCAGTAATGGTGTCCTCATAGATCGAGGGCATTTGAATGAATGTGACATCGTTTATGTCATTGAAGGCCTTATTAGATGTTGACTATGAATGGAGGACAAATGATCAAAGACATATGAAATGACAAGGGGAAAGAAGGATGAGTTGCTGATCTAAGGATGGGATAAAATATAAAATAAGGTTAATAAATTAGAGAGAATAAACTAAACATTATTACATGTAATTTAGCAGGGATAAGATTATCTTATTTTCTAATTTGGTAAACGATATTTTTGTGCAAAAGATAGGAAAATATAGGGAAAATTCAAGCCAAACTTACGAAGCGTGATCATATGAACTAAGAATTCCCTTGTGAGGCCATGGATAGCTTGGACATGCCAGGCCATGCTCAGCTTCATCAGTTGCTGCCATTGTTGAAAAACTGAAAAGCCTGACAAACCAGCTCCAATTAATGCAAGTGCCCTTAAGGACTGACTGCCAGTAGAGCCAGCATCATCTTTTTTTGCTACGATGGGTGACAGCAAGGGAGAGTTCTGTAGTGAATATACAACAGCTATTAGCAACAGCAACAGACAATAATCAATATCTCTAGAATGTTTGGCCGGCTAGTGATTGTTTGGGAAAATAATCAAATTCTCTAGAAAGATTTATCAAGAGAAGTTGGCAAAGAGAGCGATTATTTCCTCAAAGAAAGCTAATCCAAAGACATACTTGACAAGGTTTAAAAAAAAGATAGCAAATGGGATTAATCCATACAAATATTTCCAGATAAATGAGAATTAAAAAGACAGAGATTTGCATTTCATTATAGCCTCTTTTCCACTATAGGGATCAAGTGGCAAAATATTATAAGGGGCATATAACTGCTTCTATTCCTCAAACTTGTAATGAGCTTCCATAATCTGCAACTAAAATATAGAAATCAACACATTATTGTCTTTATATGACTCTATTCAGCGACCAATAAACAATAATGTGTATTAACTCGCAATGATTTAAAAGTTTGGTAGGGGACTAAATTTTTGAAGTTAGCAATAAAAGTAATTGTAATATCAATTTGCAAATAACAAAAAGAAGGAATCACATTCAATGGTTCAAGTAAACAAATGAAAGATAATAGAAATGTAAAAGAAAGAAGGAGACCAATAATTTTTGTGCAAAGAAATTAATAATATTAGTCCAAAGAGTGCTACAAAACCGAGACACGGATAGAAAACAAGATTTCCATGTAAGTTGGTCCTCAATCTTGCTTCCACTATGAAGTCTCCAGCATCTCCATGGTGAGCATTCAAAATTCACCCCTACAAAAAGTGTTTTCTACGTCGGTTATTTAATTTATTTTACGTCGATTCAAAAATCGTCTTTGTAGCTGGTGTCGTGGAAAGTCAACACTTTTCACGACGATTCTCAAACAGTTTTAGAAGGCTGAATTTCTAAGATGGTTTTCCAAATAACTGTCTTAGAATGTATTTTTTTTTAAAAAAAAAACAATTGAGGATTGTAAGATGGTTATTGATAAAATCATCTTAGAAAGTCTACATTCTAAGACAATTTTCTATGGACAACATCTTAGCATGTAGACTTATAAGACAGTTTTGTAAATAATCGTCTTATAATGTCTTTTTTTTTTTTAAAAAAGGATTAGAAGAAGGGTTTTTGCGGAAATTGAAATTTAAAACGTCTTTTTAAAAAAATTAAAACTGAGTATTCTCAAACGATTTTCTTCAAAAATCGTCTTAAAATGTAGACTTCTAAGACGATTTTTCAAAGAATCGTCTTAGAATGTCTTTTTTAAAAGAAAATAAAAATTTAGGATTCTAAGACGATTTTTCGGAGACTCGTCTTACAATACCTTTTTAAAATAACAATTAAATTACAATTTTTTCAATTATGTTCTTAATTATAGATAGTTTTTTAAATTGTAAAATGACCTGAATTTCAATAACAAAGGAAATGTCAGAGAAATAAATAACAACAAAATTTAATTCAATTTAAAGATAATTATCAATGGTAAATAACATAACCAAATTTATTCCTACTCAAAGAGAAAAGAATAAAGAAAAGACATTGATGATTATTGAAGAAAGTAACTAGCCATCACATGATAATTAAACCAGTCTACTTCATTTTTCATTAATTATAGGGAAAAATTAAAAGAAAAAACTGCAAATTTATTCCTACACAAACAAAGTTACATAAGGATTATATAATGTGGTTAATTTTAAAGGATGGTGCAAATTGATAGTGATGCTTGAAAAGTAAAATACATTGATTGATATGAAAATAAATTACAAAATTTCTAACACAGGTACACAGAAATTGGTCCCAAATGTATCTGACATCAATTATTTCAAACAATTTGCTTTGGTATTGGTTTCTCAGAACCTAATCAATATTTCCATTTTCATAATACTATATCATTAACTGCCAATAACACGTGTGCTTCTATTGGCATGTACTAATTAAGAAGTAGGGATAAGGAAGAGAGAGTATATCATACCGAGGCCGCCAATAAAGCTATATAGACATTGTCTGTCATTAGCCTATTGGGTGCTACTTGGAAAGCCTTTTTTAAGGCATAAAAAAGAAAAGAAACCTTATCATCAAACATTGTACCACCTCCATCATGCAGTTCAACACCCAAATGAGTGAGCTCTAGCTGTATTAGGTAGCACAACCATCCTGTAGAAGAGATGTAACACCCTAGCAATCTGGAAAATGAAGTAAATGAAGAGTAAAATTTTCTTTGAATTTCAGATAACTGAGAGATTTTAAAAATGAAACCAAAACATAATAAATTTATGTTAGATTGTTCAAATTTCCAAATAAGTTGCTAAACCAGATATGTAGTAGCAGCAAAAAAATTAAATTATTGTCATTTAAATAACAAATTACAAATATATGGCATTTTGAAACTTATATACGGATCTACTGCTGTTAAATATGTTGGGGTGGGGCGTGTTGATTCATGTCCTCCTTGGACAGAACTGGAAGCCATTCACTTGCAGTATGGACGTGTTCATTCACGTCAAAGCCAGACGCAATCAGTGACTATTCACATGCAGCTAAGACGTGTTTAACACGTCGTGCAGGGACGCAACCAATCCTGGATCACGTCGTGCAGGGACGCGTTTGAGAACCATTCACGTCCTGTGTGGACGTGACCAAGCATCATTCACGCCACACAGGGACGTGATTCAGCCATGTATATATATACCCCCCCAGCCATCTCCCACACTGCACTTGCTACTCTCTCTCTATATTTTTTTCTCTGGATTCTCTCTACAAAAGGGTTTGCATTTGAGGCTTGGTGCAAGGAAAAGAAGGTGCAAAGAAGCTCTATATAAATCAAGTAAATCATGTTGAAATATTTTTTATTTTATTTGGGTTACAATGTTATTAGTCAGTGACTTAAATTGTTAGTGTATTAGATTATTAGTTAGTGTCTTAGATTATGAAGTAGGTTTAGGGTTTAAGGTACAAGTAGTGGGTGAGGTTAGTTAGTTTTTGAAATTGCATGATATATATTATATTAGTAGGTTAGTTAGTTACTTAGTTTAGGGTACGTAAGTTATGACATATATTTAGGGTTTAAGAAACAAATAGTTGGTTATCTAGGTTTAGGGTTTAGACCTAGGTTTAGGGTTAGGACCTAGGTTTAGGTTTATTCTGCATCCTTAAATTTAACTACCTAATGTTATTTTGGTCTCTAACATGTGTTCATATTATTACTTAAGATAAACATTACATATAACTTTTGATTAAAATAAGTGATAAGTTATAATTTTGAGAACCTTTTAAATTCCCTTAATTGTAAGGGCTAAAGTAAAACCAAATCACAAATATAGACTAAATTGACTATTTAGTTATTTGTTTTATTTTGGGGAAAAAAGTGAAAAGAAAAATAAAGGAGAAAAAAAGGATAGCTTATTTTTAGGTTGTTTAAAAGAAAGATTAAAAAACATTTTTTTTATTGTTTGATTATGTAAACTATGTTGAAGAATATTGATAAGTTGAATAAATTGTTGATTTAACATCTTAGTTGGTTAGATTTCAATTTGTTGGTTAGATTTCATTGTATATTAATATTAATAGAAAAATAACAAGGTTATTGACTTGATATTTATAGTAAGCATATCCATAAATATATGCCTTGTATATCCATAAATAACAAAGAAACCACACAAGTGAACTGTAAACAAGATTTTGATTCGAGTTTTGTGAATGAAAAAAAATAAGCATACCCAAACAGTAAAACGCTCATGTTTCCGAATGCTTAAAAAACGTTTAAAGAGACTTTTAAAAAAGTAATAAAGAAATCTTCCATTACAAGTTTTTACTTATGAGATGACTAATTGTGATGACAGTAAGGTATATAGCATATTGAAACACTTGTGACCAGAACAAAAATAGACCTTTTTATAAATAAATAAAAAAACTTGTCATTGAAAACAAAGTATAATTAACAAAGTATAGCATGTTGGTGACTTACAATATGATTAGTTAGTTACTTAGATTCTCATTAAGTAAATACTCAAGCCATATTTTTTAATCTATCGTTGGTGACTTAGATTATTAGATAGTGACCTAGATTACGAAGTAGATTATTAGATAGTGACCTAGATACATAATAGATTTGTAAAAATAATTTGTTAGTTAGTGACTTAAATAAGTTGTATTTGAAATTAGGTAAAATATTGTAATATAATTATAAAATTTGTAGCATATTATTATGGCTGGGTCGTAGTCATCTGAGTCACCTCGTTCTGGCTCTGACCGGGAGCATGAGCCTACCGATCCCACAGCGCATGTTCTTCCCGGACCATATAGATGGGATGTACTTTGAAGGCGCAGGTAACACACTCATATTTCACAGGCAGTGTGGAATGAGGAGACACAGAGAGAGATGAAGATACATCGCGGAGGTAGACTCATTGGTGGACCTCGACCCGACGATATCCCGGACATAGTAGCCCAGTATTTGACTGAGGCTGGTATCATACATGTGGCTCGCATGAAGTTTATGCAGGTATCGATTAACGAATGTTGTTAACTTAATCTGTTGAAATTGTAATTTTGAAATCGATGGTTTCAAACATAATGTATTTGAAACGCATAAATCGATAAGTTACTTTGATTTTGCAGATTGATCTTGCTCTTGTCAGTGCTCTGGTTGAGCGTTGGAGGCCAGAGACACACACGTTCCATATGCCCCAGGGTGAGATGACCATTACCTTGCAAGATGTTGCAGGTATTCTAGGATTGCCTATTGATGGGCAAGCCGTTACCGGACGAACCTACACAGATTGGTCCCAACTGTGTAACGAGGTTTTTGGTAACGGTCCTGATCCGAACGCCGAGTTATGCACTGGCAGTTTGAGGTTATCATATTTTGACAGAGTGTATCCTGCATGGCAATTTGTTACCGGGAACCCTCAGAATGAGATATACTTCACGAAGGCTCACATTGCTCGAATGTTAGGAGCCTGGATCCTATGCGACAGATCAGGGGGGAGCGTGTTAGGATGTCGGTACATAGCCTTACTTGCTGGTGACTTTACCGACATTGGTTCATATAGTTGAGGGTCTGCGGTTCTGGCAAACTTGTTTAGACAGTTGTGCGAATGCATAGACCCCGATAGAAAAGACATCTGTGGGTGTACTGTTTTGCTTCAGATTTGGGCATGGCTCATATTTCCACCGATTGCTCCGCCATTGCCTGCTGCGTCCGAGCCAGACCGCCACTTCGGACACAAGTGTTTATTGTGTATTACTAGAATGGTTGTGTATTTATGCGTGCTACAATTAACGATTGAATGTTTAATCTGTGTATTAGATTTAATGTCTTACGTCGCTTCAGCCCGAACTCATTGACATTTTTTCGGGAGAGGCTAGACAGCCTAAGTAGACATGAGGTATGTCTTTTTAAATAAATAATGTTCAGTTTTAAATGGATGTGAATATGCAACTGATTCATACATATGATTTAATTATGTAGGTGGTTTGGCAACCTTATGGTGATTACGATTTTATGGGTGCATCTGCTGAGACACAACGTCTGTGGATGGCTAGGACACCTATAATTTGTTTTTACATTACTGAGTATTCACAGCCTGATCGATGCATGAGGCAATTCGGACGGGATCAACCAATTCCTCACAGGCTGGAAAACTTAAGGGGGTTCATGATTATACCCTTCGAGATAAAGCCCAAGAAAATTGGGCTCGTAAGCTCAGAAAATTCATACAGAGATGGGATAGGAGAGGTGAACACGTTGACGTGCCTCCTGCAATACATGGTCTGATGTCACCGAACCATGAGTACATGGTGTGGTATAGACTTTCTGGGAAGCGATATGTGACAAAGTGGGGGCCAGATTAGGACGCCTTGTAAGTTACTACAACACAATATTTATTATTTCATTATTTGATATAGTTTTTTATGTAACTATGTTGTGGCTTATAGGTTGATGGTCTGGAGAATTTGTATTTTGTGACGACGCCTGACCAATTTGGAAACTACGGTTTGGAGTATGTGCATGACGAAATAGGTCGTCTGATTGATGTTTTCAGAGAGTCAGCTCGGGTGTCTGAGGCAGGTCCAGAGGCACCGCAGTCCCAACTTCCAGATGAGCCCCAGTTATTGCTCGATGTTGGGCGTCGTGCGAAAGAGGGTCGAGGGTTAGGACGCCGTCGACGTCCTATTACACCTGTTCCCGAGCCTATTCATGCACCCACGCCATGCACGAGTGGATGGATCAGGCCACCCTACATTGGTCATGAGTACGGTGTTCATCAGACATATTACGACCCTACCCAGGCAGAGGCTGATACATTGTATCGGCTGGAGCCCCCACCGATGGCCACAGAAAGCCAGCCTACGTACCAAGTGAGTCCAATGTCGGTGGCATTCGAGGATCAGGCAGGGACGAGTGCTTCGGGGTCTCATGACTGGGGTCGTATAGATATCGATGACCTGTATGGTCAAATGAATTTTGAAGCAGGCCATACATATTATCCTCCAGATATGCCGGTCGAGGACACTCCACCTCTATATTATGTTGCTGATCAGTATTCGTGTGGACGTGGTAGACGCAGATTGCCAGATCGTCAGGCGCGTCATTATCAGTGGCCTCCTCTTTCGTAGACATTATATTTTGTTATTTAATTTAGTTCCCATTTTTTGTATTTGACCATGTAATTGATATATGTAAATATAATAAATGCATGTGTATTGTGTAGTCACACAAAAAACTGCATTTGTAAAGACACGCTCTGCTTGTGTACCCGTTTAGTGTTTATGAATTGCACCAGTTAACAACATCTTTAGGGCTTATGGATTGCACCACTTAACAACATCTTTAGGGCTTATGGATTGCACCACTTAACAACATCTTTAGGGTTTATGGATTCCCGTTTAGGGTTTAGGGATTATGTTGTGATTAGGATTTAGGTCTTGGGTTACAGACCTAGGGTTTATGGATTCCGATTTAGGTTTAGGGCTTATTAAAATAAAAGTTGTTGTCTCAGTTGAGACTTCCAGGACAAATAAAAAGATTCTTGAGAGGTGGTGGCGTCAATCCAGACAAATTGGGAATTTGGTTTAATTTCCATATATTAATAAGCTGACTAGTAAAAAACTTGAGGGTCTAATCAATAAAGTTGATGGTTTTGACAAGGCAATTTATTAGAACGCATGCTATAACTTAAGTTCTATGCTTCTGGCTGCTTGATTTTAACATAAGTGTCACTTTAGTATTATTAAGTTTCAGAAGTCTTTTTATGCTTTTGAATGAAATAAAAAAAGAAACAACAAATTATTGTCCCACTCTCTTCCTTCCTTGCTAAGTATTCAGTCTTCTTCTGATGGCACAAAAAACAACAAATCCGATCATCTTTTCCAGGCTTCATCATATACATGCTAAAAAAATGATAATAATAACAATTATCACTCTCAACCTGAACCGTCCATGCAGCAACAACGACAGTAGTTGAGTCATTGACAAAAAATGAAGGTTACAAACAAAAATGAAGGTTACATAAAAAAATGAAGCAAATGAAGTAAATGAATAAAACCAAAATCAACAGAACAAACAAAAAAAATCTGAAACAACAAAACTTCATTGAAGAAGAAAAACCTACAACAGATATATCACAAAAAAGTAACCAATTTGTGGACCACTTGGGGCTGATTTTGATGGTGACTGTGTCCATCTATTTTATCCGCAGTCACTTGCTTCTAAAGCTGAAGTTGTGGAGCTATTTTCTGTGGAGAATCAGCAATTCAGCTGTCACAGTGGTAATTTGAACATACAATTATCCACAAACTCGTTGGTGTCACTGAACATGTTGGTCAAGACATGTTTTTTTTTCGTAGAGCGGAAGCTAATCAATTGGCGATGTTTGTTTTGCTTCCTTTGCCACGGCCTGATTTGGTCAAGGCCAGTTCTGATGATGCTTGTTGGACTTCCATCCAAATTTTACAGGGTGCTTTACCTATGGGTTTTGATTGCACTGGGGGACGGTTTTTGATTAGGCAGAGTGAAATCTTAGAATTTGATTTCAGCAGCGATGCTCTGTCTGCAACCATAAATGAAATAGCAGCCACTATTTTCTTTGGCAACGGTCCCAAGGAGGCACTTAAATACTTTGATGTATTGCAACCCTTTTTGATGGAAAGCTTATTTGCGGAAGGGTTTAGTGTTAGCCTGGAAGAATTTTCAATATCCAGGGCAATGAAAAGGATAATAAGAAGAACCATTGGAAAGGCTTCTTCTCTGCTGTATCAGCTGAGGTCTTTATACAATGAGTTGGTGGCGTAGCAACTGGAGAAGCACATTCGAGATGTTGAACTTCCTATCATTAATTTTGCTCTAAAGTCAACTAAATTAGGACATTTAATTGATTCGAAGAGTAAATCTGCTATTGATAAGGCTGTTACCACCAAGGTTGTTGCCACCCGGGTGCCTCTCAACTGCAGACAATATGCTTCGATGCCTATCAGAAATAAGACAAAGATTTGTCTTCTTTGTAACATGCAAGCAAATGTTATCCAGAAAGAATTCCCAAGCTTCCAACATCTCACCTTCAACAATGGCAAATGCAATTGGCAAACGCTCATTGTTTCCATCCTGAGCTGTGGCAATCAACAATTTTCCTTTGTACTTGCCATATAAATGAGTGCCATCAATTTGAATAACCGGCTTACAAAAATTGAAAGCCTCGCAACATTGTCTGAAGGTCCAAAAAATGAGCTGGAACACGTGTTTTCCACGAACAATTCTATGAGCCACATAATAATTTTTTGTCTGAATTTGATAAACAGAACCTGGTGAAAAGCGAAGCATGTATTCACACCACCTCGGCAAAAATGCATATGATTCCTCCCAATCACCGTAGATAATTGCCATTGCTTTCTGCTTTGCATACCATGCCTTTCTATATGAAACTTTGTATCCATAAGAATGAGTTATCCTTTCCTGGACTAGTCCAATTGAACATGATGGATCATGCTTTATCATCCCAAATAATAAAAAAATAATCACGTTATCATTAATAACAACAATAAAATCATTACTTCTTATCATTATCAGCTCATCCAATAACTTACCTAGTACGAGTGAAACAATAACATCAGCATCAAGTTGTCTGTGGTCCTGAGAAATGTGATCATTTAAGCAATTGTGATCGCCGCCCCATTTGGTAACCACCCATCTTTCACAGTACGTTGGTTTCATTACCCTAACCCTCCATGGACAATTCTGGTCATGCGCATGACATTTCATGATTAACTTTGTCGACGTACTTTCAACCACGACAGCTTCCTGATGCTCCTTCATGAGGTTCCGCTTGATTGCCATTTGCACGTCTTCTTTTGATGCAAATTCCTGTTTCACAAACAACTTATTTCTAATACCCATGGACCCTCAACTGAACCTGAACCACAACCACTACCAGAATCTTGTTCACTCGGATAATCCCAATCAATGTAGGTGTAATGTGGGATTCCATCCCAAAAAGTAGTATTACCCTCACCTACATATGCAAATTCTCAAATTTATTACAATAAAATACATACATAATAAACAAACATATCTATAAGCAAGTATTGTTTGGTAACACACCTTGACATTGTTGCGGTAAATGCGACTCCCCTGCATCCTTTTGTCGTTGGGTTGAATGCTCTCTCACGACTGGGTAATATACTTGTAATTGTGTTGCACTTCAACCATCATCCTCATCATTGTCCGAAGCACTAGCATTCTCAGCAAGAAGACGATCTTCCATTGCGATATTTTCATCATCATCATCGTCAATATCGTTATCCATAACCCAAGTAGGGTCATTTTCATCTTCCATAGACATATTAACAACTGGAGCAGCAGATGCTAATGCTCCATGAGAATAATTGAAATCAACTGACCTCGTTGGTAAAGCCACATCCTCTACTCCAGCAAAATCCACGTACAACTCTAAGAAATTTTTCCTTGACTGGTTGAAGAATTCTCCTATTACAAATTCTAAGTCTTCGTCGTCAATTACTTTCATGTTGATATATTTATCATCATACCATATTCTTGCAGTGACCATAGTGATAGATACATTGGCTTTTGTAGACAATAATTTTTTTCTGATTTTTTCATGCAATTCTTCAATGGTTGAGTTGCGGTTGATACGTGTTCCCCTTTTCTCTTCTTCGAATACAATACCACGTCGACTCTCAATTTTGCTACCATTATAATATAAAACGATACGAACAAAATCACCATCTCCAGACATTTTTTAATATATGACCAACGACTACAACATCACAATGATGATGAACACAAGACCACGGTCACGCCTGTAACACATAAAAATGTATAAGCATATCATGATAATTTATTTCATTTGGAAGAAAAATTATTTGAAAAAATTGATTATCTATGTCTTACGTAGGTCCTTAATGAAAACCTACCTCATAAGCTACGTAAATAACTAATGAAAACCTAGGTCACCAACTAATTGTACCATAAACCCTAAACCTAGTTCATCCCCTACGTAACAAAGGTAATAACCTT
>PYAF01002333.1:45697-57846 GCA_007407185.1 Glycine tomentella | reverse complement strand
ATCAAAAACTGAAAGCTATTCCTTCATCTATTTATCGTTCTAAACAAGTTTCTCAACAGGACCCTGGGCTAATTCTAGCCCCATCTCAGCATGGGTCACAAAACTCAGAAAACCCCAAATACACAGAGACCCAAGAGAACTTGGTTTTCTTACCTCAGTGGCGACCAAGGAGACCTCAGAACTGTTTTCCCCAAGCACTAGTGCCTGTCTCCTGCCTTGGGTCTCGCCTATCCTTGAGTTCTCTGAGGTTTTCACTCAAGAATCCCAACTCTCACTCACAAGGGATTTTAAGCAAAGAGATGAAGGATAATAGCTTTCTAATCTGTTCAATCAAGGTTAAAGGCCACAGAGAAGTGTTTAGGCTAGTATCTGAGGTTCATAAAAGCTTGGAAAATCATCAATGGAGGTTTGGAGGTCCAAGGAAGAAGAAAGGCTGATTTTTTCCTCTCCTTTTGCGTTTTTGGCCTTTAAATTCTAGTTCTGCCGACGTTCCCGCGCTACTCGCGTCATATATGGCGCTAGTCGCGCCAACCTCCAGCAGCTGTGGCGCTACTCGCGTGGACTCCCACGCTACTCGCGTGGAACTCCAGAAGAAAACATGCTTTTCCAAAGCCCTTCCCACGCTACTCGCGCCGTACTTCACGCTACTCGCGCGGGAGGCCAGACAGCATTGCCATTTTTGTACATCTGGCGTGGGTCGCGTCGCACTTCACGTGGGTCGCGCCGCAGGCCAGAATAGCCTATTTCCACTCTTTCTCAAGTGTTTAAGCCTCTTTTCAAGGGATTCCAAGGCCTAATAATATCTCCTCATTTATAAGCTTAATCCTAAGCTTAACACGTGCTTAATCATATGTTTAAAAATTCAAGATATTACAAGGGGATTGAGTTGCCTCCTGCTTAGTGGCAGCTTGCAATTTGTTAAAGTTTATGACAAGTTTAAATGGGGGTTTCACACTAGTGGAATGTGACAATTTTCTTTTGAAATAACTAGTTTTTTGTATACATTGCAATTTATGCCTGGCCTTGTTTTGTAATTTCAGTGGGGAGTTTTTGGTGTTTTGTTACATGGATTAGTTCGTAAATTTGCTTTTGATGAGTATAAGTTTTATTGGCTTGAAAAGTGGAAACCAATCAATATTAAGAAAATGTCTGCTACAAAATCTTACTCCTTTTATTCAAGTATTTTATGTCATTAATGTATTATAAGTATTTCTTCTATAATTAAACTTCAGACTGTCAAGAGACCTCACACTAGCTATTAATATAGCCAAAATACTCTTTTACAAAACCTTGGCATTCCTCCATTATGCCACAATCCACTTCTGGGTAATGCACGCCCAGCACCCAACTGTCACAAATTCCAATCTCCTAAGCCCACACATTGACACATTGTCACTCTCACAGGCAAGGCACCCAACCCCAACATAGCAACACACAATAACATAAACCATACAGAGGATAATAGAAACATTATGGTTAATGCTGACAAATTTGTCAAAGGAAATGTACCTAACGGTGCCAGGCAACCACGGACTCCAACTGAACTCAGCTGCTTACAATATGATAGTAATGGAAGATAGGTTTCAGAAAATGGGAACAATGATGTAGGGTTTCAGAACAAGGGGGAAAGGGCAAAGGTGTTTAGGAGAAAGGGTGAAGAGTATCGACAACCTCCTAAAATATCTCCAGAACTTTCTAATTTTTAAATGCATAAAATAGTTCCTGTAGCTCTTTTAACGTAACTACGTTGGTCACGTCGCAAATGGTGCCACTAGCGCGATGTCGCCGTATCCAGGTACCCTTTTCTAGCTACTGACGCTAATAGCGTGGATGTTGGCGCCATTAGCGTATATTGATCGAACTCAAAATGCTCATCTTTCAGCAATGACACGATTAGCGTGAGTATCGGCGCTACTCGTGCCACATGCTCGACATAATGCCAACTATGGCCGACGCCATCAGCACTGACATTGACGCGATTAGTGCCAAGGGTCCATCCTTAGGTAATTCAAATATGCCATCCACGCTGATAGCGTCGAATTTGGCGCGACTAGTGCGATTTGGTCGTATGCAGTGGGCTTCTTCTGGCTACTGACGCTGATAGCATGAATTCTGGCACCATTAGTGGCAGCTGTTCGAATTAAATTGGCTCCTGTTTCCTGTGATGCTATTAGCATGGACATTGGCGCTAGTCGCGCGAGTTGCTCGAAATGAAACCAACTATGACTGACGCGACCAGCGCTGGTTTTGGCGCCATGCGCTCCATGGGTTCGTTTCCATGTAGGTCTCTCGAGCTACCCACACTGATAGCGTGGATGAAGGCGCGACTAGCGTGATGGTTTCCAATCTACTTCTCATTAATTGTCTTATAACGCTATTAGTGTAGGCTACGACGCCATTAGCGCGAGTTATTCGACATGTAACATCTGACTCGAACCTATGACGCGATTAGCGTTGACCTTGGCGCAAGTCGCGCCACACGAATGGCATGAATGCCAGTTACGCCGACGCGATCATCGCTGGATCTGGCGCGATTCACACCATTGGTTACTCTCCTTGTATCTTGCTCGTCCTATCCACGCTGATAGCGTGGCTCATGGCGCAATTAGCGTGAGGGATTCGCATCCATATCTACAGTTCTAAGTAAGTCATGTTTTGGTTTTGTTAGACTTCGGTACCATTGTATTTTATATGCATATGTAGTTTTCCATAACTACAGTTATGTTTGATTCTTTAATCTAAACTTGGCAATCATGCTTTGTACTTGAAGTCCAAAGAGGTTTTGGATATGCATTTTGGATATGCATATCGAATTCATCACTTTTGGCAATTTTGATGCTGACAAAAATATGATATACTTCTAATCTTTACTCAACAATATTAAGTTTTAAAATTTAATGAATAAAATTTAAAAATCAATTAAAATTCGTGAAAGCTAGCAAGGATCTCGTGCTACTAGAATCCTCAATCACGTATGGATGATTTCAGAAATCGCAAGCAGACAAGCGCACAATGTTATGATTAATAATAACACACTACTATATTTGCACAATGGTATTCAAATGTTTTAACTAGAGATATGTACAAGTACTGAAATTTAAAACAAGAAAAGTTAAATCAAAACAACAAAATAATTTTTTCCAAAGCAATCACTCTTCACTCCTTTCCCTGTGTCATGTCATCATCAGCAGCCTCAGATGGGGCAGAATCGGCTGCTGCTGGATCTGTAGCAGTAGAGAGTGCTGGAGGAGTAGGAGCTGCAGGTGATGGGGATCTATGTCGCACGGGTGGCTGAGAAGATGCTGGTGGTGGCGGATACTAAGGCTGGTATGATGTGGCGTCAATATCATGCTGTCTGCAGAGGTCCTCTAGCATCCTCGTCTGATACTCCAGCTGAGTCCGTATGAACATCTGAAGGGACATGTAGCTGGGAGAGTCTTCATAAATAAGCTCATGTCTGGGAGCTCTCTTGGTGGAAAAAGAAGAAGGAGGAGGCTGAAGGGGATGTGGGGCAGGAGCCTGTGGCTGAGGATACTCTAGTGCATCACGAGGACTCTGAGCAGCAAGGTCCTCTGCTGATCGCTTCGAAGCTCTGATAATCTGCTGATCAATAGCGCTCTCCATCGCATCTAGATATGTCTTATGGCTCATGATGGAGGCTATCGGAACATCCATCAGCTCCTCGTCTGGGATTTCAACGCCAGGTTGTCGGCACAAATGTGAGATAAGTGACGAATGAGCCAGACTAGACCTACTACTAACGTCCATAACCATATGGAGGATCCGACTAGATAGAACATAAGAAATGTGAAGGTTCCCTGCACCCCGTAGCACATAAAGAAGAACAGCCCGCTCCACATTCACATCAGTAATATTTGTCGAAGGGATGACTGTGTGATTAATGAACCGGTGCCAAAAAGCTACATTGCCTACCAAATCATGCTTACTCAGCTTCTCTAGGACATAATCAAGCCCTGCCTTAGTCTTCCAAGCTGTGTATAAACTGGTGATTACATGTCGGATCTGATCTGCTAGATGAGACATGTGATCCCTGTACATCTTAGTTAAGACGTCAGGCTGCATGTGAAGGAAAAGATGGGCGGACTCACAGCGCTCGAAGGGATAGCAGCTAGTGTCTAGGAATCTCTCAATAGTCTTCTCATCAAATGGGACCTGTACTCCTCTCACCCAACTGAGCCTCCTCTCAGCGACTGTGTCTCGGTCTACGTTTGAGAGAAACTCCTTTAGAATGGAGCTGAAGCTTGGCTCAAGGAAGCTTACCAGTTGCTGCCACTGCCTCATGGTAATCACCTTGCGTATTGGGGAGCCCTCAGGTAGAGACTCCCATAAGGTCTTCTTCTCAGGGATGATCTTCTTCAGCAGGTACCATGTGTCAAATCGTTCCTGACACTCTAACGAGCGGAAGCGTGATTCATCATATCCCGATACGCGGGCTGGCTTGCTGCCAGACGTCGCTGTGCTTTTCTTCTTACCCTTATCAACTTATTTTCCCTGAAACTCAGAAAATGATCCATATACAAAGATGATTCAGAGAAAATTTACAGTCACAAGCATGATATGGACCTAAATGTAGCAATTCCCAGATTTAAGCTCAAACCATATTGTCAAAATATACAATCAGATCATGCATGAACTACGGAAAATGACCCAACTCTAATAATGGAGACAATCAATCATGAGCAAATTTAAGTTTGGGCCATTCCGTAGATAAATCATTATCCTTATAAACTAGTGTAAACCTGCAATTCTGAACAAGTGATTATAATATTGACACCTATATCATGCATGTTTATCCCACCTATATCATGCATGTTCCATATGCAACATAGAAGTCATTCTGACATTATTTTTTCAATTATGACATGAGCCATCCACAACTGATTCTAATATCCATCTTGGCCATGAAATACTCTAAAACCAAAACACAATTCCAATTTCACACTACTGCCCATATTATATGTATTCCATCACAATTCCCCAAATGCAGTTCGAACAGGAGATAATCATGATATTTATGCAGTCACATGCTTTAGTCACTTGGATTCATGATAATTTATACACCATACCAACAATAATACTCAGCAAAGGAACGAATGTCTTAGATGAAATAAGCCCAAAATCCATGAACCTAACATCATAATGTGGTAACCCAAAAGCAATATGCATACAAGTATAAAGAAGTTAATAGCTCAGACAGATTTCCCAGGTTTAGCTTACTTAATATCTTTCACTTATTTGTCTCAAATACTTAAGTTATTCCTGGTTACAGTTAATGTACACAACCTTTCTTATCAATGAAATGTATATTAGAATCTTTTGAATGAATCAACTATACGCATGAGCAAATTGCCTCAACACATCAAGATTATACCAGTAACGAAGAATATATGATGCATTCATGCTTCACAATCGAAGTACAAAATCAGATGCAACACACCAAACCAACACTAACATCAAGGCACCAAGTATAACCTTCAATCAACCTAAACCCCACAACTCAGAATTTGGCAATCAAAATCAATGTGACCCTAGTAAGTTATATCAATATAATCAACAATACTAGCTTAAAATTTCCAGAATAGGATTATGAAACGATATCATCAAAATTCACCTACATCAATTAATATGCATACCATATTAGTAACAACTATGCCAACCAAAACAATTTATTCTTCATTTGAAACATGTAAATCCAGTGCCTTATCAAGAATAGCAAATCACCATTTAAGACTCAAGCTCAGCATGATGACTCCCACATTAGCAATAGACAAGCATGTGTTAGGGTTATTTCCAATTTCATTTGCCACAATAATGATTCAATTTCACCTATTTGAACCGACGAATCACCCTACCCTAATAGATACAATAAGGACAGGGTTTTTAAGACAACTACAGAACAACACATACAGCATCCAAGTCAAATTGAGGAATATGAATTGAATAAATCAATTGAAAAAGTCATTCTGCGCTATTCGCGTGCATATTTGCGCTACTCGTGTGTCTTATGAATCACCATTGGTGTCTTTCACCTATCTTCAGACTCAACCATCCTCTACTATGCAATGTAGGTTTCTGCAACATGAAAACTTACCTTGTCTCCTGCCATTTGAAGGTTTTTGAAATGGAAGAGAGCCGAATCGTCGAAGAACTTCAACCTTTACAACAATGTTGAAATGGAGATGGTGTTGAGTACAATGAATGGTGGAATGGGGTTTATAATGAGGGCGTTTGATGATTCAACCGTAACTGAAGTGCAAGGACTTTAATATGATTTAAGGTGATTTAACGGGTTGAGAGATTTTAGGGATGATGATGATCATGACACCATACTGTGGCAGTTTAATTTTTAAGAAAACTAAAAAGACGCCCTCACGCGATCGGCGCCGCAATCGACCCAAATGGCGTCGTTGGTTATTAAAAGGTTTTTGATTCGACCTTCTAACGCGAATAGCGCTGATCCACACGCCATTAGCGTCAATGCGTTCAATAGAGTCTTTTCATTCCAACATATGACGCTAGTTGCTCTAGCATCCATGCGGATCGCTTCAAAAATGTCATTATGGATTTCAGGGTCGTACCATTCGCGCTAATAGCGCCACATCCACGCCATTAGCGTGGAAAAGCTAGTAAGGCCAATTTGACTCGAACCAGTGGCACGGTTGGCGCGGAACTTCACGCATTCAGCGCAATATCTGTAAGCATCACCCACAAAATCGAATAACCCACGCTAATAGCGCCACATGCCACGCGATCAGCGTGGAATGTTTTTTGGTCATATATGATTCGTCTACTTGACGCGATTCGCGCCATGCACTACGCGATTAGTGTCAGTGAGTTGAATGCTGTTACAACAATTTCATGATTTGCTCTTTTGTCATAGTGTGAAGATTTAAAGTGATTTTATAAAAATAAATTGGAATCACTTAAAAATATTAAAGCCAAAATAATTTTACATTTTAAAATAAATTTTAATATTTCAAATGAACTATTATATTCAGATACAAGTGGGAAACATCACCGATGGAGAAATATTTAAATAATTTGATAATAGACATATTTTTAAATAATTTACTTTGCAAGCATTTTTCTAACTCTTGATGAAACTTATTTTTTTTTACAACAAATACTTGGCATTTTTTAACAAACTAGTTACTATATATGTTTTTAATAATACATGATGCATAATTACTATATATATGATATTTAATATTAAAGTTATCATACAAAGTAAATATAAAATCTACGACTATAATTTTAATATATCAAATATTGTTTATAATATTTTTTTAACCTCTTAACATAGATTTCCAAAAACATTTATTTACTTCCGTTTACTCATGTGTTTAAGAGTCTTCATCCGTATAATTATTTTGTTTAAAAATTGGAATTACATTCAACTATTTAATTTACTAAACAATGTTTCATTTTGAAATAACCATTTTATCGAAAATATTTAACATGTCAATAAACATGTAAAGCATGTCTTATAGAATAAATGCAAAGTAAATAAATTATAAATACAAAAAAATAGTAACGAATTTTATTCAAATATTTCCAACTAAATACATTTCATTAGTCATTTCCAACTTCTTCAACCGTCACTAACTTTATTTTAATAATTTTTTTAAAATGAACATGGAAAATAAATTACTTAAGCACAACTAGAAACATAGAAATCACATTATTTACTCATATAAATGAAGACATTTCCATTCTATATATTTCCTTCAATTTTGCTAAATATGGTAAATAAATAACATGAGCATTAGGCAACACAAGAAATGACAATTAGAATTCAGTACAAAGAATAACAACAAAACATTAATTGAAATAGGTACTACTGCAATTTAAATAAGACTAAAAAAAAGGACAAAACGAATTCAATACAAAAAATAACTGCAAAGCATTAATTCAAATAGGGTATATTGTAACATACTAAGCAAAGTAAAATGGCACAACCCACTATATTATCTAAAAATGCAGTTATCCTCAATTATATTGAGGATTTCAGTGAACATGATTATCCTAACAAAGCTATCAGTAATTGATTAACTGAATTGGTTGTATTTTATTCTACTTTCACCGATTATGTTTTCAAAATCATAATTTACATCATTTTAAATTTGACTTTATATAAATTTGATTAAAGTTCAATTCAAAACCAATCAAACCAATAAAGTTTTTACACTCCTACATTGGGTTATGGTTTTATTTCTTTAAAAATTTTATATATTTAATATTAATATATTATTTAAAATATTCAATTTAATAATTATTTAATAAACAACATTAGTATCTTACTTAAAGTAATTACAGACACTAAAAAATTGAGTTGTTAAATATTTATCCTCTAAATATTATTTATGATGAAATTTTTGTTTATCCTTCCTTTTAGTTATTAGATAATGACTTGCACTATTGTAAATATAAAATTGTTAAATCAAATTATTTACAATAATATTATAAATGTTTTTACATCTTACAAGTATAATAGTATGTCTTTTATTATTTTATAGAAAATAATACAAATATCAAAACAAATGAGTAAAGCAAATATCTTAGATGTTTAATGCAAAGTAAAAAAATTATAAATGTAAAAAAAAATTAAAATACAATTTATTTGATTTTCCATAGAATTTTTCCGTTGATAAATCCGTCAAAAATGCTGAAATTTCATACGGAATATTGTTCATCGGAAATTTCCCACAAAAATATCCGTCAGAAATATTTGTCATATATTTTCCACAAATTTATCCGTCGATACATCCGTCGGAAATTATAATATTTCCCACGGAATATTTTTCGACGAAAATTTCTGTCGGTAACCTAAGTATTTCCAACAGAAAATAATTTCGCCATCAGAAAAATCCGTTGGAAATGTTAAAATTACCGACGGAATATTGTCCGTCGGTAATATTCCGTCGGAAAAAGGCATTTTTTTTTGTAGTGACTTATCTTTCTTGTTTGATTTCTTTCTCGAAATAGATAATTGAGAATTCAATTACACCTTAATTTTAATTATTTTCTCAATTACTTTGTTAGCAAAAATATTTATTTAGGAACACAATTGGCCATGTGATTCGAAATCTGAACTTTTAGTCCTCGATACTACTCTGTAGAGTACACTTGCCCTTATGCATCACTCACTACTACAAAATAGGCTTTTTACATCGGTTCTTTATCCCTTTCTACATCGGTTGTACAACCGTCGTCGTTATAAGTGTCGTTAAAAAAAACAAATTTTTAAAGTCGGTTGACAACTGTCTTAGAAAGTGTTTTTCTAAGACGGTTCATAGATAATAACCGTCTTAGAAAGTTGTAATCTAAGACGGTTCAAGGATAACAACCATCTTAGAAAGTGCTTTTCTAAGACGGTTCATAGATAATAACCGTCTTAGAATGCCGCTTTCTAAGACGGTTATTGTCTATGAACCGTCTTAGAAAAGCACTTTCTAAGACGGTTCTTTGTGAGAACCGATGTAGTTTCTTTTTTAAAAAAAAAAATTTACACGTAGATAATAAAAGTCGCGGTATATAAAAAAAGTCATACGAAATATATAAAAATAAAAATCATTTCATGGTATATATTAATTTCAATGTTTCTAATTACAATGGTCAAAAATAAGTCTACAAAATATATATACTGTCATAATTCATACAATATACAAGGTAAATCTCATATTTAACAACTATCTAATTGTCGTAACTCCTATTGTGTAATTAAATAACAAATATATAATGATTTTTTTAACCTCCTCGATAGAGTCAACAACATATCCAAGTTTGACTGTATTTCATGCATTCCATACTGTAACATAACGCCATATGTCATGTGTGTCAGAAAACAATAAAGTAAAGAACAAAATAATAATAACAAAAAATAAAAGTAGCCAAATATGAAAAAGTAAATAAAGAAAGACAAAATATATAATAATAGCAAATCAAGCTTTTATGAAAAGCACCATCAGCCTCTGCCACAACCAACAATGCACAGTGAATTTGAATAGGTAAAAGCATCCTAAGAAGACATAATATTTAATTCACAATTATAAAATTACATCCCAGAAAACAACTATAGTCAAGTAATAAATTTATAGTTAGTAAAGACTTGTCCATTTATTTTTCCAGTAGCATTCATTTAAGAACTAACTCCACCTATTATCTCATAGCCATTCCCAATTCAACCAATATAAAACTTATCAAAACCCTAAACATGAATAACTCAATCCTAAACATGAATAAATCAATTCATTTGCTCCACTATGTTTTAGGAAAATGTTACAATAACATTTACAATTGTCAGGATTCATGTGTCAATAAAATATCAAGGCCAAACAGTATAGGAAAGGTAACTAAAGCACACAAGTTAATTGATATTATAATTTATTTATTTGGGATTTTTTTTTCTTGTTAAAACATAACTGGATAAGATAACAAAAAAAATTTGAGAATAAGGTATTCCCACCTCCAGAGCTGCCTTAAGTACCCAGCAAATCAAATGGCGTAGATGAACTTGAATCTGGACCACCACTGACATAAGAAACATTGCGAAAGTCAGGAGTCAAGACAATATTCACAAGTGCAATCAAAGTAAAATCAGTAAGTGCCGTGGCACGGAAAGTTATTGGCCAATAACCTTCTGCTGAGAATCTAGTTTGAAAGTAACATCATCACGACGCAAGGCAATGACTCGGCAAATGTATCCCTTCAAAGGACCTATCCTAATTCTCAATGTCTAACCAATACTAAACATGTTATTGTTGTCCCCATGGTTAACTGCATCCACAATTATCAAATTGAGAAAAATTAAGAAACCTGCGTATCCACAGCTAAAACACTTGTGAAGGAGTTCTTGTTTGAATGTGTAGAAGTGTGGGTGAAAATAAATGCACAATTTCAACCATAGCATCATGGTTGGCATCAAAAAACCATCCTAGATCGCAGCAATTCAAAACCTTGGCTATCAATACAATAAATCGATTAAAAATACCCAGTACTAAGGCTACCTCATTTATATCAAACTGTTTTTCGGCTTCAATGTACACAAATGCTGTCATATGATCTACAACAAATGCAATCTTTAATTTAGTACCCAATGAATCCAAGTCAGCAAACTTCGGCATCAGACAAAGAGCTGAAAGCCTCTCCCGCCCAAGCTGCAGCAAAAAAAGAAAGAAAAAAAAACTTAGCAAAACATAAACAAAAAAAGCACCTAAAGAAAATTGAAGGCAACACCAGCAATTTCAATTAGCAAAATCAGAATAGAATAATTTATTATGGAAACAAAAGCAGGATTGTAAATACACCAGAAAAAATAATTTATTGAGATCACAAACTTTTTAGTCTTTAAATGAAAACAAAATTAACAACAACAGATAGAATAGGCCTAAAGTTATTGAAGTAAATCAGAAGGTCCATTTTTATCCAGTCTTATAACCCATTTTTTCTTCTTGTCACCATAAAATAATTTTGTAGTATTTTCTCATTTTCAACTAAACTTTCAAGCAAACACTAAAATTTTGCACTGCCAGAGGATGCAACAACTCCAGTTCTGGATCTCAAATTACTACAAGGTTCTAATATATGAATGGGAAGAACCCTTCTTGAAGGAGTCTCTTGATTGTCACCTGTGGTGGCATGGTGTGATTTTTTTTCTTCAAAAGGTTCAGGTTTTAATGTTTTATATTATTTTGAGAAACTATAACGAGTAGCTCCTAAAACAATATCCACAAAAACTCACTTTACACAATCTTAAAATTACTTATTTTAAGCTTAAACAAGCAGGCTCACGACAAGAGAAAGTCATTAAGTGACAACAAAAGAGGATGAGTTATCCTCAAGGAACCAGGGGAAAAAAGAGAGGGAAATTACAAAGGGTTAGAAAACAAATACCAGTACTGAGGATTTCTTGGGTGTCAAAAACTTCCTAGAAAATGTCCTTGAATCTTCACAAAAGCAAAGAATTAAAAATGTGCTTGAGGATTTGATTAACTACAATTACAATGGTATCTCACTTAGAATTGAAGAGAAATTAAATACAAAGAAAGATGAACAATAAATATACTGACCTTCCATTTTGATTCTTTGTGAAAGTGTTCTCTGAAGTCAAAATTCACTTTTATGGAATT
>PYAF01002333.1:32518-44050 GCA_007407185.1 Glycine tomentella | reverse complement strand
TTTTTATACAATTTATTTATGTTTCACTTACTCTTCTACAGAAACATAATTTCTTTATTTTTTATTTTTCATGTCTATTTATCCAAACAAAGCATCTTTTATTATTTTATTTTTCTTTTACTTCTATAAGTTTTTTCTCTTTTTTCTTTTCTCTCTATTTCACTTCTAATTCAAATACACATAAATCTAAACTTAAAAAAAATAATTTCATTAAACAAATTAAGGTAAAAGTTTTTGATCGATAACATATTTAAATAAAAA
Source organism: Glycine tomentella (assembly GCA_007407185.1). Taxonomy (NCBI): domain Eukaryota; kingdom Viridiplantae; phylum Streptophyta; class Magnoliopsida; order Fabales; family Fabaceae; genus Glycine; species Glycine tomentella. The sequence continues at coordinate 43,789 of PYAF01002333.1, read as the reverse complement.
GATCACACATATTTTAAATATGATAGAGTTATAAGTTTATATTCATTATTTCTTTCTTTGAGCTCAACAAACTGTTTAAAGATAAGTTTATCAATATAATTAAAGATTTTATTAAAAATAAACTTTAAATTAAACAAAAAAATATTAGTTTCGAAAAAAAAAACTTAACTCATTTTAAATTACAAAATAAATATAAGCTGTTTTCATCATTTGCATCATCCATGATCTTGACGTGACGATGTTGAATTTTGCTTTATCCATTTAAAGCAGTAAAAAGGTTTGTACAGTAACCGGATTTATTGGACATAGTTTAAGTTAGATGCACAAAACTAGACTTATGATATATATATATATATATGTTCAATAGACCACGTATTGAATTAGTATTAAAAAAATTGAATGAAAAAGGAGAGAAAAGCATGACACACCTCCATGATGTCCCCAACGTTAACTACAAAAGCATATGGAAGAAATGTTTATTTTTTTATTTTTAAGAATGGTCTATGTTTACTTAAAGCTATTCACTTGGACTCTTTGCAGAGTAATTATGTTTTTTTATTAAAACATAAAAATCCTTTTATTATATATTTAATAAAAAGAAATATAAATTAAAATAAAACATTGTTACAATTTTATAATATACTGTTGTCAAACATTTAAGTCAGCATACATATTGATTTGAACAAATATGAGAAACCACAATCCACAGCTTCAGAACTATACAAAGTCATTCTACAACAGCAAAAGATGAAGGCATTGAAGAAACAGATAAGTTTGACAGTAATGAATTCAGCAAACTAACCATACAATGCATCACCCTTTTCTACATGCTCAAATTCTGAGGAGATATTCTTGATGGGGTGAAGTATAACTCTTCCACCGCGAGTGTCCTAAGCAATTTAATAAGAACCATATATATCAATATACTGTTATTGTAACTTTAGTAATTACTTTTAGAACTTTAGACAAGTTTCTTTTAGCTGCTTGATTAGATTAGAAATTAAACAGTTAACTGTAGAGTTAATTTTACCTAATATTTCATGAGCTTTTCAGCGTGCTCTCTTTCTTCCTCACTAGATTTCCTGAAGAACCTGTTTTCAACAATAATAGCATATGAAATTGAAAACCCGTTTGAGAAATGGAAGAAATATTAAGAGGAAGGAAGCATAAGGGGTTTTAAATTAGTTACTTGGCAAATCCCTTGACAACCACGTTGTCCCTGTCAAAGTATGCAAACAAGGATTAAAACTGTTTTAAGGCTATATTATACCTCAGATACACATTAAAAATTTTGATTAAAAGGAGAAGCCAAGAGGTTGGGTAACAGATTAATAAAATAAAATTGCGATTTCAATTTTAAATAAGATGAGTGAAAAAAATACAAGACAACAATGAAATAACAACAGGTGGCCATAGAGAAATAACTAGCATCCCTTGATATGACATTTTCTTAGTGTATAATATGCAGGCCTAGATTTTTTGCCCAAGACATGGCATGATAAAGATTAAAAATAACTATATAACACCTTATCACCTATTTAGTTGTCATGAATTAATTTCCTTGAGGGAACTTTTCACTTTACTCTTTACATCAGTGAGTGGTGGGGAAGAAACCCGAGACTGAGAGAGTTTTGACTGAACATCTTCAAGAATGACCTCACCTTCTGCTTTCAATGATTCCAAAAACTGGTTTGTCCTTTGAGATTTACCAAGCTTCATTTCATGACCTTTAGGTGGAGCAGTGGCTGATGAACTTGGACTACCTAAGCAAGAGAATAATGGAGTACATAAATGAAAAGCCTAATCTTCATTTAGCAACATGTTATTTTGAATATAGAATAAACCAAAGACAAGATACAGCATGCTTCAATGCCTTTTAAGTCATTGCATATAGAAGCATTCTAGAATAATGCATGAAAATCTATGAAAGCCGACCTTTAGACTTGGTTGCAAAGGAATCAGCATCAAAAGTCAATCCAAAACCAGAGCCACTTCCAAAACCAGTTCCACTGCTAGATATGCTCAAATCACTAAAGCTATTTTCAATTCTTCCAGAGCCCATTGACTATAATGGACCAAATCCTCCTTTATCACCTCTATTTTTTTCAATCTGTAGAGAGAACACATGACCTGAATGAATGATGTGTAATCCCAGAATTCAAAAATATAAACAAATAATAAAACATAGTTTCTTCAATCATACCTTGCTTTTATCAATCTCACTAGCTTTTCGCTTCATAACATCCTTAGTTTCATTAATCTTGCTCTGCAAAACCAACTTGTGCAGCTTCTCTTCATGACTCTCCATTTCACAGTATTGCTTAACTTGTGCAACAGTCAAATTTTCCTTGTAAATAGAATGTTGAACAAAATTGTGTATCCAACCATTGCCCCAAGACCAATCCAATACCAATAGCTTTCTGTAAACAGATTATATAGTGAATACATTTTCAATGCAGTAAGGAAGTTAACATTTTCATCTGCATTTCCAAGATAGCAAAATATTTACAATGGTTCTAAAAGAAACACGTGATTATAAATTTACAATGGTCCAAGATAGCAAAATATTTACAATGGTTCTGTGCATACATCAAAGGAGAAATCCAAAAACCCCATATCCACTAAACATGTATACAGTCTGCCCAAAAATGAGATATAAAGTCAGAAAAATTACTTTTCCAAACTGAATTTAGAAACACGAAAATATTGCAATTCTTGTATAATATGAAACCGCCACCCAGCATCCAGCCTCTATCAGGGAAGTTGGGATACTAAGGAACCAAGATGGGAGTGTATATGCCTAGCAAGGACAAAAGTGCAAATCTCCGTGCTTGTAAAGAACTGGAAGCTTTGCAAACAACCACGAATCAACCAGTAAATCATTACCAATTCCCAGCCATAAACCCTAAATCCTCAGGGGACATCATTAAGCCTCCCTTTGAACACGAACTTGCGGTACCACGAATCTTTAATTGGCCAAAGGAAAACATAGAGAAAGAATGAAGAGAAAAAACCTTAAGGAAAAGTAGAGTTATTTTGAGTTATAAGAGGAATATTTTGCAGAGTTAAGACTAAAGATTATATGAAACTCTATATCTATAAGAACTTTCAGAAAATTTAATTAAATGCAATTCTAGAAAAAAAAAAAGCATCATAACTCAACATAAATAATTATTAGGTAGAAGAAATGTGTTGGTTTGGGGTCACTACCACTAACATCATGCCATTGTAGTAGGTCAAGGTCAGGAACCTATTACCATAAGGAGGTACAGTTAAAAAAGGACAGCTAGTTTAAGCTTTGGGTATAAATCTTTTCTTTATAGAATCAAGCTCAAACGACGGAAACTAAAATCACAGTACCTTTTATATACAAAACGCATATATCCATATACACCACAGTACCTTGTATACGCGACCACGGAAACTCTCGTTCAATGGTGTTGTTCAATGGGTAATCTTGTATACACTTTGACGTGAATGTCGCTTGCACGATGTCGGCCGAAGGCACGGGCTTAAAGTCTCCTCAAATGGTTGAAGTCGACAGTATCAACAGAGATAAACGGTGTCGGATCAGCTCCTTTGATGGTGTCGAGGGGGGGCACAAGTAATTTTAGGGTTTTAAATAAGGGATTCTAAATATAAGAAGAATTTGAAATGAAGAAGACGACGACGGGCTCACTTAAAAACCGTATTTGAATTAAATCTCACTAAGATGGTTGTCCTAGAACCGTCGTAGTTGGCAACAAACAAAGACGGGTTAGCCAATAACCGTCTTTGAAAAGTGCAGATTATTACAAAAATGCCACCGCCTACTCAACAACGACGGTTATCGCATGACCGACGTCGAATGCATGTCATTAAAGGTTGTTTTTGTAGTAGTGACTATTTCGTGTGAGTTTGGTTGTGTTTTTAGAGATCACTTAGGCCAATGGATGGAGGGCTTTGTTGGCTACTATGACAACACTTCCAATCTGAATGGCAAATTACTTGCCATCTACCATGGTATTCATATTGCCCATGAACAAGACTTTGCTTCTGTAATTTGTGAATCAGATAGTAAAGCTGCTCTAGATATCATCAACAAGGGTGTATCCACTGTTCATCATTAAGCACCTCTCATTGCCAAGATTCGCTCCTTCTTTGCCCATCCTTGGTCCTTTTGCTGCCCTTGTCAACACGAAGGAAAGTTGTGTCGATCTCTCGGGGCAGAACCCAAACACGGGTGCATCAGACAGGCGTGGGTCGTATGTTGATGACAATCCTCCTCGCCTAGAAGAGTTTATGAGGGGTCGACAACCGTGCACAACATCTCTTTGGCCAATGATTAGGTGGAGGTGGGTGTTGAGGAAGTTTGAGATGCTGATGCAAGCATCCCTATACCCACTAAGGAGATTCAATTAGTGGGGTAGGCCCTTAACACCTTCCTTGCTTGGCCGACACATTCTTTACAACCTTTTTTGGAAAAGGTATTTCCTTTTTGTTATGTTTATTATCATTTAAAAATGATTATGTACAAATGTGGTATATGAATGACTTAAGTCTACAAACAGATAATGCCTTTGTGTATGGATTCCTTGAGTCACACTCCATATATAGATATTAACAATCACAATTTGAATATGAAGATTATATTAAGAAATAGATGCAAAATTCACAGAAATATGTTTACTTAGGAGCCTACTTGAATGTCTATGTAAAATTGTACAAATCTATTTAAATAATATATGTACAATAATAACTTAATGTTCTCCAATGTAGTCCACATTGGCAACTGGTTGTTATATGTCCTAAGGACAATGTTGTCGTCTGGTTTTGTTCGTTGCACAATAAGCCCGATAACTACTTGAAAGGAATTATTAACAGGTCATTTTTAATTTGTAAGAAATTTACTTTATTACATGTAAGACATCAATATGTTAATATTACAATATGCATGCATGTTTCTCTTAACCAGTGCTTTGAAGGGATTCAACAAAATAAATCCAAGGATACTGCTAAATGGATTGCAGTTAAAGTAAGTCATTTAAACAATGATTGATATCTTAAAAATTACATTTATTACTATGTACACTAATTTCTAGTTAACTTTGAATATCTTATTGAATTTAGTGTAATAAGCAGAGAGGAAGCACTCAGTGTGGCTATTATGTCATGCATTGGATGTCAACGATAGTACTAGGAGGTTTCAGGGATAATTGAGAGATGATAATTGTTTGCTTCAAAAGTAATTTTATTTGTTATACTTGTTTTTATTATATCATGTAGTATTTTACTGATCCAAGACCATTAGAACCAGAGAGATTGAAGACAATTTGTATTCAATGGGCAAGATTTTATCTTAGAGTTAGAAATGAAACACTAGGTGGTTAAAGGATTTTAACAGTTGTATAAATAGTTTAACTACAATTGGTTATAGGAAATGATTTTATGTATTGACATTATTATTTTTACTTATAATTCATAGATGATTTGTACTGTATTGGTCTGTTTTTTAATTTGCACGTTTAATTTGGGTAAAATTAAAAAAAGGCAATATATTAAAAAAAATTACAAAAATCAACATAAGTTTTTATAAAAATTGATGTTGTTTTAAATAAATCAACATCAAATTTTTAAAAAATCGATGTTGTTATGCATAAATCAACATCTATTTTTACAAAAATCGATGTTGTTGTGAAGAAACACATCAGTTATTATAAAAATTGATGTTGATTTATGCAGAACAATATTGATTTTTACAAAAACGATGTTGATTTTACATATTTTATAATTTTTTTCCATTAATTTCTTATTAGATAACATTGGCTTTTTAGAAAATCGATGTTGTGTAGTTATGTAACGTTGATACTTTCAACTTCAGTGGTTTCAATGTTGGTTAAAAATCGATGTTGAATGTCAAAAACAACCGATGCTGAATGTTATTTTTCTAGTAGTGAATTAAGAAAGGGCTTCGTTCATCAAAAAGAAAAAAAGAAAAAAATGGAAGGAAGTAAGGGATCGCTTCAGCCTCTGTCTATATGTATTTAAAATGCATGTACAAGAGCAGAATGTACCATGGTCATATTTACGCTACAAGCAACGTTTCAATTAATGTGGTATATTAATTGACAAGAAAAGAAAAGAAGGTAGGAACTATCTTATACAACTTCGAAGAGCATATGCATAGAAAATGGAGGGTGCATTCGCAACCTGCCAACCTTTAAAACATTCAACAAGAAAACAACTACGATCAGCAATACCCTACATCTTCTGCATCAAATAATTAAGGAGACAATGAAACCAAGAAAATGCAAGAAAAGAGAAACCGATGGTGGTGATAATGATGATTGATGAGTTAGGAGAAGCCTCTTGTTCCATGTAAGACTCAAAAGAGGTGAGGATTTAGGATTAACCAAAAGAATGGCACACAAGAGTCATAGACAAAGCTCTGAGACACAAAGGAATACTTAGAACCTTGTGCGTCATTCTCAGCCTGATTCTTTAATCGTAAGCATTAGTAGTGGCAGTAGTTGCCATGGTGGAAATGGTGGCAGTGAATCTAATGGTTGTGATGATGATCATGATCATGGTAGTGGTAGTGATAGCGATAGCGATAATGACAATAATGATGATGTGGTGATAACTACAATAGTAACAATTGGTGGTGACGAGGATGGCAACACTAATAATAATGGTGATTGTAGTAGCCATTCTTAAAAAAAAGAGTTTTAGAGAGAAGAAAAATTTAAAACTTACCCATACATATTCAAATAAATTATTATCAAAAATTCATTTAAAAGATAAATTATTCCAAAAGATAAACTAATCTTAGATAAAAAGATATAAAATAAATCATATCTAATCATAATCAACACTCTTCATACCATCATTATGAAAGCAAAAGGTGCAAAATACATTCTATTTACATGTTATGTACAATTGAGTGGCCAAAGTGGCCAAATTGATAGTTTATTCATTTTCAACTCAAACAACTTTTGAATAAACCATTAGTCTTCAAGTTTTAGAAATCATGTTAATTGGTCTTCTAAATATTTAAAAAATCTTCAAATTGGCCTTGAACGTATATTGAAAATCTCCAAAATTGATCCCTGAAATCATGTAAAGTAACTTCCAAATATTTAAAAAGCCTTTAGATTAATTCCTTAATTTTTTTTATTTTGATCTATATAATCAAACACATGCAGTAAAGATCAAGGTGTCTAGCTAAGTTGATTGATCAGGATGCATTAGTTATTATAAACTCACTAACATCGTCTTCGATTTCAAGAATAAATAAAAAAACATGTACCAAGAAATTTATAACAATTCATACACAATGCTCAACCATCTGGGCCAGAACTTCTTGATAAATTAATCCCTTAAGTGTTATAAGAAAATAGTTATTAGTTACCATTCACTTTGCACAATTGAGCATTAACTCTTTTTTTTTGTCATAATTGACTTGTTAGCCTTAGTTGAAAATGAATAAACTATCAGTTTGGTCACTCAATTGTTAACCTCAATTTCTAATAACTAGGTAATATTTAAACTAACAAAATTATACAAGTAATCTCTAGAATTAGTTTTTTTTATCATATTTCCTAGAATAATTTATGCAACAAGTTATGTATACTTCAACTTGATGGAAAGTGTTAATTGTGATTAGATATGGTTTATTTTATTTTATTTATCTTTTGTCTTATTGTTGTCACCATACCATCAATGTTATTATTCTCGTTATCACTATCATCATCATCATCATCATAGGTTTCTCTTGGATGGATTGGATCAGATCAATAGGGATAGCAAATGAATGGATCATATCAATCCTAATGGATTGGATCAAAATAATTCATTAATCCATTTTGACTCATTAAAAAATATTTAATGGATTTGATCCAATTCAATCCATTTGATAAAAATATCCTAGCCAACGTCAACCAAAAAATAACTTCGACTAATGTCGATAAAAAAAAAACTAGCCGACGTCAGTCAAAAAATTGTCTCGACAGACATAAAAAAAACCTAGCTAAAGTCGACCAAAAAAATAACCTTGATCAATGTCAACTGAAAAATATCATCAGTCGACATTGGCTGAACAAACTCTGGACAACATTGACCAAAAAATAGCTCTAACTAAAGTGGGTTGAAAAACCTCTAGCTAACATTGTTCAAAAATTAGCATTGACCAACGTTAGTCGAAAAACATCATCAATCGACATGGACTCCAAAAACCATAGCGACATTGTCCGAAAAATAACATCAACCGACATTGACTAAAAAACATCATCAACTAAGATTGGCCCCAAAAACTTTAGTTGACATCTAATAGAATTGTTGGTGGATTTTTACTACATACAACGCATAAGAAAAATGGGTGAAGCTGTGGATTTTTCTCAGCTTTTTTACAGCTTAAGCTCAAGAAACAGGCAATAGAGTAGCATAACAATCAAAAGATGATTAGTTAGTGATGTACTGTCTTATAGTAGGTTAGTGCTAGAAAACAAAATCTAGTGATGGTAACTTAATGCCAAGTCTCAGTTCACAAACAGGTTTCTCTTATGAATAAATTATTAATTTCGTGTCACAAGTATTACTCTTTCTTCTGAATAGTCCTCAAAGGAATAAAACTACATAATTCCTTAGTATTTTATATTCTTCGATTTAGTCTTTAACTTGATATAATTTACTAATATTTAGAGACCAATATGAACGATTTTTCAATATTTGTAAGACTGTTTAGCATGATTTTCAATACTTATGAGATTACTTACACAATTTTTTACTTTATTTCTAGGACCATTTAATACAGAGAGTAATAATTCAAACACGAAATGGAGTTTTTAATTCTTCTCTTATCAGTTACTTTTTCTTCATATTTTATTTTTAACATTTTCATGGGATGACAAGGGTGTTAACTGATAAAAGTTTTGTCATTGCATGTAGTTGTTACAAGACACACAACAAAGCTTTTATATCAACTGGTTCCAAATTAAATCATCTGGAGGGGAAAAACTTGAAATACTAGTGCACAAGGATCTCAAGAATAACTATGACAGGATTAAAGTGGCTTTCTCTGAGTACTCAATATCTTTTAGGCCACCGACCTACAAAGTCTAAAATGGTACACATTCGTGAAGGTGATGGTTTGGGAGATTGAGGCTTTAATATTATGATTTGGAATAAGAGTTATCTAACAACTTGAGAATAATGAGAGGATGAGAGCTATGTTGTTGTTGGTTTTAGATCTGGGATTGGACATAAGGATATGTCATAACGAGAAGCTAAGGGACTAATTTCCTAAATAGGTAAAGGATTTTGCTTCCTGCGCCAGAAGGCTTTCCAATACACCCAACAGTCCACAGTGGATAACCAAAAATACCCCTGGTGCTAGGTTAAATAAATTAAAAAACCCAATACACCATCGCTTCTGCTCCCTTCTTCTCGCTGCATGTAACATCCTCAAAATGGTATTCACAGTTATAAATAAATATGTGAAAATGTGATGATACTTGGATACAAACATGTTTAAAGAAAAATGACTATATCACTTTTTCCTTGAAGTAGAAATTACAAGAATACCCTTAAGGTGAAAATTACAAAAATACCCTTAGATATTTTGGAAATGACAATAATACCCCTAAGATGAATGACAAAATTACCAAAATGCTCTTAGGCCAGAAATGCCCAAATATCTTTAGACATTTTGTGGAAACTTGATAAAATTACAGAGTACTCTTAGCTGACAGAGTATCAAAATATTTCGTGACAGAAAACTCTAGAATAGAATTTCTATAAATTTTATAAGATAACAACTTTGAGACTTTATTCAAGAGAATTCAAACATTCAGAAAAATATGAAAAAATGATAAATAGAATCTATGGAATTTTCTCTTAATTATAGGATGTATAGACCTATTTAATAAAATAGTTTAGTAATTTTGACGGTCAGAAGTGGTATGAACCAATCAGAATTAAGATAAAGAGCAGTCTTGTATAGAAGGTTTATATATAGCACTCTGTATATACTGCTTGTGATTAACTTAAACTGTCATAGAGATCAATTTCTAAGAATCTCTAGAGTTCTATTATTCAATATTACTTTTAGGTAGAAGAGTTCAAATCAAACTTGACTTCCTACTAGAAAATACCATGTGTGAAGTCATATTTGAAACTAGGTTTTTCTTCATCATCAAAAATGACACATGTAGCATGAAAAGAAGAAAAATTTGTCTTCCTTCCCTTTATCTTGATGAATCACGTGAAGCATAGTGTAGAAGGGAGGAGAAGTTTCTTGAATAGCCACTTGGAAAGACAAGCCATAGGATGAATACAAGTGGAAGGACACTTGTATGGCACATGATGAACTTAGAAGATTTTTTTCTTATAAAGTAAGGAAGTCATCATGAACCTATTTAGAATCTAAAGGAACAAGAACTAATTAAGTTAGGATGAAACTAAATGAAGGTAATTAAGTTAGGATGGAACTAAATGAAGGTAATTAAGTTAGGAAGGGCAAAAATGTCCTTGAATATTATATCATTTTCTAAACACTATATAAAGGAGGATGGGGGCCTTAAGTGCAAACCATTTTCAAGACACCCCTACCTAATTCATGTGAAGACTCTCTCTCCCTCATATCACCTTCATTTCACTTTTATCCTTCCCTTTTAAAGCTTAAAACAAGTAAGAAAAGACTCCACCACCTTGAAGAAATAACGTGTGAAGCTAGCAATCTTAGGAAGAGTTTTGACAAAGTTTAGTAGAAAGATATCAAGACTTCAAATTCTTAGAGGATTTCCCAAGGAAGGAAGCCATTATTCCATTCCATTTTCAAGACTCAAACTCACTTGAGGTAGGCTAAGCTTAAATCTCTAGTTAATCAATGGTTTGGATTAATTCATATACTTTATTAGGTAGATTTAGGGTTATCATTTAGGCTTGAATTTCATGTTATTTCAAGGATATCCTTTGATGAGAATATGTTGATTTAAGCCATAGGATAGATGATGATTTATAAGCATAAATATTAGGGATGTATGGAAGCCCATTTGATGATCTTTTGAAGGTGATTTTGATGATATTAGGGCTGCTTGTTTATATTTTTATGGAAATGTTTTGAATTAATTTTTAGAAGTAGAGGATGAATGGTATGTAGATAAATGGTTCAAATACTAGAATGATTCAATTTTGAGGATTAAGTAGTGAGGTGGTAGGTGAAAAGAGAATAAAGATGCATACTAGGATCAAATCTTTTATTGTGAAAATTTAAAGAGATTAGAAATTATTTGA